>OY992882.1:61420726-61500726 GCA_963921405.1 Cepaea hortensis | reverse complement strand
GTGTCTTGCTTTCCTGTTCTCGCTGGAATGGAACTCTATCTTTCCTCTGTGTTTCCCATTTGGGCTTTCCCGCGGCCTTTCGAACTTTCTGATCTACCTATAATACCTTCTTTACAAGTTCTATTTGACGAGAAACCATTTCCCTACCTTCTCTGCATTGTTTTTAACTCACAAGAGATAATAGTTGTTCCATGCAATTTGCAAACATTATTCTTTCAAATCGACTGACAGAGACATATAAGTGGGTGTGTGTATGTGTGTGCGTGTGCTTGTACATTTCAGTGCCTTAAAACACTATGAGAATTGTAACTGTGGTGACTGTTGAACCTTGAACCTGACTTCTACACGGACTATAATGGACAACTGTGATGGTCATCTGGAATTATATCCGCTAGGCACAGACAAGGTTTATGTGTATTTGTGCTTGTCTGCCACTTGATGTGTACCGGGGAATAGTGTTCAACTCTATCCACATAAAATAATGAAGATCCACTCACAAAAACTGCCCATGGTAGTCAGCAGGATCAGAAACGATAATGCATGACGCGTCATCATTGATGGCTTTCACTGTAAAATATAACATAAATATCATGTTTGAATATACTAACGCATACAATAGAACCCAAATTGTTTGATAGTTAGTTTTTATTTTATTCATAGTATTGAGGATGCAAAAGACTGTCCTTGCGTTTAATTGTAACGTGATCAGGTGTAGAGAACATATAGGTTTACATAAGCTTATACATAGTGAGTTAGTTAGTTAGTTAGTCGACAGATCATCCTCATTGCACATCGAACCATTCAGTCCATAAGTGCTCGGATCCCCTCCTCAGCAAATCCCGCAGCGTGTAGCGGCTAACGACGCCAGTTCTGTGTTGGTTTATCAATCTTCTTTGGCTTCCTGCGTAGTGTTCTTGTTTGACCACCCCTCTTTTAATTTGCTGCTCTCGCAGTCTGGCCATTTTTGTAGATTCACAGTCATCACTTGGTTCTCGCAAAAGTCTCACTTCTCGTAGAGCATTCAGAATGTCAGCCTGGTCCATGGCGCGTCCGCCCTCCACAGTAGCCTCACCTGCGAGCTTGTCAGCCCGCTCATTTCCTTGTACTCCCGCATGCCCTGGCACGAAGATGAAACTAATCTTTGCCAGCCGAGACCGCTTCAGAGGCAGCAACCATTCTCTTCGGATCGACCCCTCCTCTATCCTCTTGATCATGTTCATTGAGTCGCTAAGGAAACAAGCCCTAGTGAATGTCTGTGTCTCGAGCCATGTTATTGCTTTACTTACTGCCATGATTTCCATGGTCAGGCTACTTGTGGTTTCAGTGAAAGCACCAGAGTCCTCCTTCACAATTCTCCCTCCGGCCCGAGCTGTAAAGGCCCATGAGCTTCTCACATGTCGGACGACCGACCCATCTGTGTAGATGACCGCGTCACCGTCTAGCGAATTCTCGAAAATCAACGCTTGTACTTCAGCCTCAACAGCAGCCGGATTTTCTTGTCTGCATTTTCTATCTAGTTGGATGCAAACTGAAAAGGATGTGCAGAAGTCTGTTGGCACTTGCACCCACTCCTCGCCAGGTTCTAAGTCCTCAAGTGAACACACCTGTTGAAGAATGTCTTCGGCTTGACCCATCCACGACCGTCCTCTTTTTAACCTGCTGCCCTTCACCTTCCTAATTTCACTATGCAGTGGACGGTGTGTGTTTGCGTTAATTCTGAGGTAGGCGCGTGCCCTGCAAACTTATACATAGTAACGGTAAGATGGTCTTTGGTTGTACAAGAATTGCACTTTAATTATCTAATAGAGCTGTCTCAGAAATATCGTACACGATTACTTAAGCAATTGTTTTCTAGACAGAGTCGCTAAATCTTGTGGATTCTTTAACTGGCTGATTCCGCTTTACTGGCTGATGTTGCTTATCTTATATATAAATTAGGATGTCCGTATCTCTGTCTGTCTGTCTGTATGTATGTATGTCCTTTATACGCTCGCGAACGGCCCATCCGATTGAGATGAAATTTTCTACACGCCTTCCTTTCATTCCAGAGATGCCAACTGTCGTAGTGTTTTTTTCTTCTTCCTCCTCCTCCCTCCTCCCTCCTCCCCCTCCCAAAATACGTACGTCCAGGAAATGGTCTTCTACATAGACACTTCTCTCTGAGGTCCGCGATAACATCGGGAACGAGAACTTATATGACTACTTATATAAATTAAATGAGATGCTTCACACCAGGAGCTGGGCGATGTCGGGCCGGGTCAGACAGACAGACAGACAGACAGACAGACAGACAGATAGTCGGTAACGGGAACGGGAACTTATATGACTACTTATATGAATTAAATGAGATGCTCCCCACCAGGGTCTGGGCGAAGCCGGGCAGGGTCAGCTAGTCTATAATATTTGCTACACATTTTAATATCTCTTGGGACACGTGATAGACTCATCAATTATATTCTTTCACATAAGCAACCTTCACCTGATGCCCTTCGACCAACCGGATAAACAGAGTGGACCACATTGCTTGTTAAGGATGAACAACACATAGAAATAGTGTACGTATGAGTACTGTTATGCTTTAACCTAGTTTATCGTTCAGTGTTAAACATGTGAGTTAAAACTATTCTTCCCCCCGGGTCTATACCAAAAACTGCATCTCACCATCGTCGCACTGACATGTCCTCTCTTTTTTCGCCCTCGCCCTTTCCCTCGCCCTCGCCCTCCCCCATTTGGGGCACAGTCTCACAACAAACTCACACCAAGCCTTCCTATCGGTAAGAATCCCTTGGAGCTCAGACCATCCCCCACCCCACCCCCTTTATTATTAAGTTCTGTGGATTCCAGACACAGGATTTCCTATTTAAAATATTCCCAGCTTCTCTCCGTATGTCCCATCGAGTACAAGTGTCTTTTCTTTATCTCTTGGTCCTATTTATAATATTCACAGCATCTCTCCGTATGTCCCATCGAGTACAAGTGTCTTTTCTTTATCTCTTGGTCCTATTTATAATATTCACAGCATCTCTCCGTATGTCCCATCGAGTACAAGTGTCTTTTCTTCACCTCATGATCCTATTTATAATATTCGCAGCTTCTCTCCGTATGTACCATCGAGTTCAAGTGTGTATTCTTTATCTCTTGGTCCACTAGTATTTATTTAGTGCTATCCATGACCTCCGCATTGGTGATTGTGTTAAACCACTCTAGTCCTTCTATTGTGAGCATGCACCAGTCATGAATGGCTGCAGTTGATGTTAATGGCTTTCAGTCGTTCTTCGTGTTTCTTATTCATACAGTAGTACTGATCAAACGTTACAATTGAATATTCCACTGTTAGAGGTAAGTTTAACTATTTTTGACTTCTAAACATTTCTAGCACCTCCTGTCTTGTATATTCTTATTTTAATATCTTTGTCTGTTTTCCCATCTTTGTTTATATTACCAACTAATTGTGGGTGTCTGATTCGGTCACTTGAGGTCAGATGTTGCTAAGAGAGATCGGGTTGTCATTTGATGTATTCTATGTACCTATGTCTTTCCTCTATACATTTGACATCTAGTGGTTGTGACCTCTCATGTCATGTTGATAGTTAATCCTATATCTGACTTCGAATGCCAGACAAGAGAATCATTCCATCAGCGGAGTAGTTTATTGTTGAGACTTCCACTGAATGCTAATTCTGGCAATGCTTTTTGTTGCCTTCATAACCCAGTCTGTACTCAGTAATAATAACGAAGGTGACAAAAGACGTATATCTTTTACTCCTTTACTCCAGTTTTTATTTCGAATGCGTGTGGTAGTTTTTCCGCAGGCAAACTCACTCTACGCCTCAAGTCTCTGCGCCTTGCATTTACTAAGTTAATGCGGGGTTCTGTTTTTTTTTCCGGATCCATAATGCTTCATCAGTTTCTACAATTCCTGTCATAGTCCACAAAGCAAATATAACATGGTGGGTTCAGTTTGGTGCTTTGCTCTATTATAATTATGTACAATGTGTCTATCTGGTCAAAGAAGAATCTATTTGATAGAAACCTTGCTGGCTCATTCCTTAGTTGTTAGTTAACGGGTTCTCTTAGTCTCTCGAGAATGATACTCTTTACTTTATTTCCAGAAATTGAAAGTAATATTATACCTCTATAGTTATCATACTTCTGTACGTCCCCTTTCTTTGGCAGTTTCGCCAAATAATCTTCTCTCACGGTATGCACGCATTTCTTAGGTATCCTGGATTCTGCTAATTAATGTATGCAGTAATTGTGCTAGTGTGTTTGCTTTTGTTTTAACAGCCTCTGCTGAGATATCATCTAGACCAGCAATTTTATCATTCTTCAGAAGCTTGATAGCTTTACTAATCTTTTCTTTAGATTATTTCTCGCAGCTTATCTTCTGCAGGCTGGATATCTGGAGGTTTATCTGTGACTCGTCTATTCAGGGGTTACTAAGCGTATTCCGCCAATGTGTTTAATTGATCTTTAATGTTAGTGAGAACGTTCCAGTTTCTATTTTTAATAAGTATATTCTGTTGTTTCTATTAATTTTCTATCGTCCTTCTGATGTCATAAAGGTTTCTGTAATTTTGTTCCATTCTGACTCTTCAGCCGCTCTTGGTTTGCCATTAATATACTGTCTAAAACTATCCTTATTCGCTTCTTAAGTGCTATATTAACTTTCCATTTTTCTCTCTTGGGCTTCGGCTTTAGTAGCTCTGGGCTTGGATCCGTCGGTGTCCATGTTTCTAGTTTTCGTTCGCTTTATATTTGTGTGTGTGTGTGTGTGTGTGTGTGTGTGTGTGTGTGTGTGTGTGTGTGTGTATTCTTACGTTTCAGGTTGCAAGCCGTAGCTTAAGGTTTCTAGTTCTTTTTCTTTTTAGTAGTACCTAGTGCATTGGTATTACAGCCTCTGATTCAGATTTTGTCCTAGCCCCAAGCACCAACTGAAGCAGGCAGGCTGTGGCGGATCAGCACCCAATTGTCAGACGGCTGTCGAGATTGAGGCGGGCGGTAACTGATCAGTGACACCTGTAGGTGTCTCCCACCGTCAGAGACAACCCATGGCGCCCTATGTCTACACCAATTGACAAGGACTTATAACCCGTAACTGCTACTTCTCTCTTTTATTCCGAGACCGTTTCAGACCAGGGATGGAGTTCTACCTCTCCATAGCACAAAGCCTGGGCTAAAATATAGAGACCATGTGCTGCCCATGCAGCATGATCCCTCTCTCGGCATGTCTAGTTCACTGCAGAGGAAAGATATCCCAATACATCTGGAACAAGACATGCTGCAAAAGCTGCCGGATCAGCAAAGCAATACTCTGGCTGTCCGCCTGTCGGAGCTTCGATCCTAGACCAGCTGCCAACCAAGGATTAGGGCCTGGTCTACCCAGTCATGATATTTTGTCTTTAGAATGCATTTCCTTGTACCAGGATAAGGTTTGTACCCTCCAATTTGCGCTCTTCCGCCCGAAGCCGTTGGCACAATGTGGGGTGTCGGCTTTGGTAAGCGTAGCCCAACATTCGTCGCTAACAGAAAGCAGGTAGTACCGTCTACTGTCAGTCATAGTACTACCAGCTCAGTCATATCTGACTGTCACGAGATCGCCATGAGTTAACCAGATAATAATACCGACGTTTGCTTGGCGTATATTTTCTAGGCCACAACAGTCGTACTAACAGAGTAAACACAGCTGCACGGGATACATCAGGTCAGCCCATATACACATTTGGTGGTGAGTGAGGAGGAAGTGAGTGCGCTGAATCATATATCACTTTGACAAGTCATAAACATATCAGAGGGAAAACGGAAGTACTTAGCACGGAAGTAACAGTACATATGTCAATTCTGGGTTTCCGGAACATCGAGAAGATTGACGGGGTTATTGGCACCTGTGTGGGGGCATAAAGGATAACGTCACGTGGCCAACTTTGGTAGTTTGCCATATAAACCCGAGTTGGGACCAACTAGGGGGACTTGAAAATGCTCTAGTCGGAGTGCCAGGGCACTGCAGTGCTTAGTGGAAATAATATCTACCGTGTGTTAATTGGTGACTTAATTTTACACGTGCCTATAATGGCAGATGTAGATATGATTGATAGGACTGCAGTAGTGCCATGTAAGGTATAACCTATTATAATATTAGTTCTAATTAATATAGACTGTGGCCTTGTTAAACTATAGTGTGATGATTAGCACTGTTAGTGGAAACTAGTTAGAGTAGAATAGTGATATTAACTCGGCTAGTTAAGAATAGATTAGTGAAGTGTTGATAAGCTTTACTAGTTGAGAATTGAGTAATGAGGGATAATTGGGATCTTCCCGTAGGTGTCCCTGGTGGGCGGGGTTCCGCATTCTGTTTGCTGATTTTTTCTTTGTCATAGCCTGATTCGGCTCTAGGTGGGTAGCTAATCTGCTCTATGACTAAGTCTAGTTAGCTAAAGATCATTAAGCAAGGCGATAGGCTTACACTCAGCCGAAAGGATCAGTGACTAGTACTATCACCAGATGTGTTGTTTCTATCCTAGGTTCCCTACCAGATCCAAGGAAACTCAACAAAGTTTTGGGAAAGAATCCAATCCCATTCGGAAGAACACCAGTTCAACAATCAATAAAGTTGCATACAGAACGTAACTAAAGCTAGAAGGAAGTTGATTCACCAAAGAGAGTGATGCGTACTGATGCACCACACAGCATCAGACCGTAGTAACGAACTGAAAACATTAAGTCTAATAATTACATAGTGTGATATAATCTCGTGTAATAGAACACAAGACTTGATACTTGAGGCTAGATAGACACGAGGGAGGATCCAGTACAGTAACAATTAACATTAATCTGTGTACACACTACAAAGGACTTGTGCATTTTTTAGGAACGATAGGAACGGACATTGTGTAGAGTGCAACCGGTCCATGATTAACTGTTAATACCACCGGTGTCTATTTCGGATGATCATGAAATTGGATTACCAGAGGTCTACAGAGGCAAAGCAGTATCCGGCAAGATGGTTTCGGCACGGGGTGAGATGTATATGTTCTGATGTAACGTGCTGTGGTCTATCCTTGCTGGGATCAGCTGACTGGGTTGTTGTCTGAGAGTCCGATTCTACACACTTTATAGAACACGTCACACATTTTCTCCACATACACGTCTCATATACGTTACACTTTTCTTTTAATAAATTAATCTTTATTAATCTTTAGAAGCAAGAGTTGTTGAGTATGTTGCGTTGGGGAAGTATGAGAAGGGGGCATAGTACGACAGTGAGAGAGTGATAGGAAAAGGTGTCCATAGCCTGATGGAGTGTGTTGGACGGAAGCTGGTGGATTCTCCAGAATATTGAGAGGAAAAAAATATTATAATGTGGGTGTCGACTCTCTTCACTCCAGGGACGACACTGTAAAGGAGGACACGACATTATTGGGGGCTCGATAACGGGATCTTTGGACAGCGGGATCTCTAATAAACGGAATCCTTGGACAGCGGGATCTCTCGTAAACGGAATCTTTGGACAGCGGGATCTCTCATAAACGTGATCTTTGGACAGCGGGATCTCTCGTAAACGGGATCTTTGGACAGCGAGATCTCCTGCAAACAGGAACCTTTGACAGTGGGATCTTCTGACAACGGGGTCTTTTGACACGGGATCCCTAGTTATAAGAGGGAGATATCATTTTGGAGAATCCAGCTAGAGTGAATGTGGATAGGGGTTAGGACTAATATCTTACCTGTTCACACTTCACACGTCTGCATAGGTCTGTGGTCCTGATTCTACTCTTGTCACTGAGTGAATGTGCGGTTTGTAGTAATATCTAGATTTATAGTACTTGTTCATATATCTGTATAGTAATTTGCAGTTATATTGTACTAGACCTGCTAGCTTACCTCTCTGTATAATGGCCACCCCTAAACTAACCACGTTAGAATTAAAGGCAAAGGGGGAAGAAATGGGATTGGGGGGGGGGGTTCTGCTCTAACGGATTACATACAGGAAGTGGAGAGAGAGTATCGTCAAGCAGAAAGGGAAGATCGAAAGGCCGAGCTGGAATTGAGAAGGATGGAGTTGGAACAAGCAGCTAAGAAATTGGAAGCTGAGCAAGCAGCTAAGAAATTGGAAGCTGAGCAAGCAGCTAAGAAATTGGAAGCTGAGCAAGCAGCTAAGAAATTGGAAGCTGAGCAAGCAGCTAGAAAATTGGAAGCTGAGCAAGCAGCTAGGAAATTTGAAGCTGAACAAGCAGCTAGGAAATTAGAAGCTGAACAATAAGCACAGAAGAGGGAGAACGAGTACCGGATGCGGGAACTCGAGCTCAAGAGTCAATCTAATGGAGAAACTGAGGGAGCAGTTGGAGGTTCCTCCATCCCAGGATCAACACCAGTAGGTGGACATGGGTACCATGCTATGAAGTTTCCTTTAGCGGTCTACGAGGAGGACAAAGAGAAGATTGACCAGTACCTTCAACGCTTCGAGGCTATGTCGGTTGCTATGGGTCTGGAGCGTAACAAATGGAATCTTAAGCTATCCCAGGGATTACGCGGGACCGGATACGAGGTTTATACTCGCCTGCCACCAGGACATGAGAACAATTATGATGAGTTAAAGACGGCTCTGCTGAAACGATTCGAGGTTACGTCACATACCTACCGGAAAAAAATTTCGAGCAGCGAAACGAGAACCGGGGGAGTTGTTTGCCGCCTACAGTTTGCGTCTAAAATCTTATCTCCATAAGTGGATGGATTTGGCTGGGTTCGCACATGACTATGAGAGTCTGGAAGAGCTCATGGTGGTCGACCAGTTGAAGAAGCAAATGTCTAAACCTCTCAGGACGTTCCTGGGAGAACAAGGAGCAGAACGTATTGACCTCGTGACTAAATTAGCAGAACGGTTTGTCGAGGTACATGGGGAGGCAGGGGAAAACCTTTCCACCAACACCAAAAGTCAAGAGAAACATGACAAGAAGAAAACCAAAAACTCAGGAACAAAAAAGTGGGAACCTTATGTGCAAAAATCAGAGGATAGTTCAGAGAAGAAGAAGGAGGGAAGCAAGAGCACTTCAAGCTCTACACCTAAACGACCGTGGTCGGAGAAGTGGTGTTCAATTTGTAAGTCACCCTCTCACAATACGAGGGACTGCAAATCGAAGGTTAAGAACCCTCACTTCGCAGCATGTCAAGTGACTTCCAAGGAGGTTGTCACGGAAAATGCCAAGGTCAACAAGGAAGCTCGCCACCAGGAGAGCTCACTCAAGTCCGACAATAGAAAATCTAGGACAGGGAAATGGTGCAACCAATGCAAGTCAAACACGCACAATGCTATTGACTGCAGGGGAAAGTCAGGAGACACTCAATTCGTCGTGTGCTCAGGGAAACCTAAGGTGGAGCCCACCGAACAGGTCGAGGCCGAGGAAGATACTCCAGACCAGGAAAAACCACCTGTAGTGGAATTGGTAGAGGTTAACGGTCGTCAAGTGGAGTGTTTATACGACACAGGACTGGACGGGGAGGCCGTGATTTCTGCGGATCTGGTACATCCAGAACAATTCACAGGTGAGACATTGGATATACAGCCTGCACAGAAGAGTGCTGTAGTCATGAAGTTGCCTATTGCTAATGTGGAGATTCGGTCAAGATACGTCACCGGCACCATCAAGGCCGCTGTATTGACCGATCCCATTTTTCCAGTCATCCTAGGTTGCCGGTATGTCTTTCTGGGAATGCCCAGGGAGCCAATCCATATGGGAGCAATGCAGACTCGCTCTCAGACGAAAACGGAAGAGGCAGATGCAATTGTGACTAACCCAATGCCGGGGGAGCTACGAATTGCCCAGAGTGAGGATGATACTTTACGTCCTTGCTACAAAAAGCTGCAGAAAAGTGCTGATCCACCAGGACGGGGGCAGTACTACATGAAGAATAGGATACTCTACAGGAGAGCAGGAAGGGGAGACAACCTATACGGTCAGTTGGTCGTCCCGAAAGCTCACCGGTCCCAGATTCTTCATATGGGGCATACCATCTCCTTTAGTGGACACATGGGTATAGCCGCCACCATGCAGCGGATTTCCTGCCATTACTATTGGCCGGGAATGACAGATGATGTGCGTCGGTATGTGAAGTCATGCCCTGAGTGCCAGAGGGTGGCACCGAAACACTGGACAGCACCGGTGGTGTTGGGTGAGATGCCCATCATGAACTCTCCTTTCGAGAGGGTAGCCATCGATATCGTGGGTCCACTTCCCAGGACTAGGAAGAGGAACATGTATATACTCACAATGGTGGATTGCTGTACAATGTGGGGTGAGGCTATACCGTTGACCACGATTGACTCGAAAAGAGTGGCGGACGCACTGATGGAGGCCTTTAGCAGATTAGGCTTTCCGGATCAAATTCTGACGGACAATGGATCTCAGTTTTGTGGAAAACTCATGGAGGAGGTATTTAGGGTGTTTCACTCTAACCACATACATACCAGCCCTTACCACCCTCAAGCCAATGGACAAGTAGAGCGTTTCAACGGCACGTTGATGACAATGCTCAGGAAATTAGCGCAGGAAAAACCGGATAGGTGGGATGAATATATCCCAGCAGCACACTTTGCCTATCGGGAAGTTCCTCATGGCTCAACAGGACTACCACCCGCTACGTTGCTGTTTGGTCGTCCAATCAAAGGACCGTTGGAAGCCATGTTGAGGAGTTGGACTGAAGAGGGGACGTCAGAAGAAGTGATCTCATCCTATCAATACGTGGAGGAACTGAAAGAAAAACTCCACAAGGGATGGACTCTGGCAAATCAAAACTTGAAAAAGGCCAGGAAAAGACATGCGGCTTACTACAACCGTAGGTCTAAAGAAAGATCTCTAGAGGTGGGAGATAAAGTCTTGTTGCTACTCCCAACGGGAAACAACAAACTGGAGATAGGTTGGCAAGGACCATTTCCCGTGGAAAGGGTGATATCCAGAACCAACTATCAGATCCGGATCCGGGGAAAGTCGAAGATTTTCCATATCAATCTCTTGCGGAAATACGAAGAGAGACCCGGAGACAAGGCAGCTCACCTCATGGCAATGGCAGTTGCAGTGGAGACAGAAGTGGGAACCAGCGAGGGCAAGGAATATCCCTTAGTACACCAGGAAACCTATAGGGATGTGCAAGTGAACCCTGATCTGACCTCCCAGGAGAGGGAAAGGATATCCCAGGTTCTCAAGTCTCGTAAGGAGATACTGACTGATAAACCAGGACGAACGAGGTTGGTTGAGTTCGAGATGACTTTGACCACACAGGAGCCTGTTCGCCAAAAGGTTTACCCAGTGCCATTCTCTAAAGAAAAGGCCCTGGAGGAGGAAATACAAAAATTGCTGGAGGATGACGTGATTGCACCATCCACATCCCCATACAATGCGGGGGTAGTTTTGTTACGCAAACCAAGTGGAGAACACAGGTTGTGTATAGATTACCGACTTCTGAACAGTCATACACAGTTTCAGGTGGAACCTTTGCCGAATCCAACTCAGTTATTCGCTAGGCTCCATAAGGCTCGGTACTTTTCAAAAGTGGATCTGAGTCGGGGGTAATATCAGATACCAGTCAAACCGGAGATTCGACCACTGTTGGCTTTCAGTACACCCAGTGGACACTACGAATTCAAAGTCATGCCCTTTGGACTCAGCAATGCACCCAGTGTGTTTACACGCATGATGAGGACTTTACTAGATCCGTTACAGGATCCATCCATCATCTCATTCATGGATGATATTCTGATTTCCAGTGACAGCTTGGATGACCACTTACAATCCTTGGAGGGAGTGTTTAATAGGCTCAAGGAAGCAGGGCTTACTGCTCGTCCAACCAAGTGCATGATTAGTTACCAGACTCTGGAATTTCTAGGTCACACCATCACTCCAGGAGACATTGTTCCAGAAGAGAAGAACCTGGAGAAAATCAGAAATGCACCAAGGCCAAAAACGAAGAAGGATGTGCGATCTTTTCTCTCGTTGTGTGGGTTCTACCACAAATTTATCCCACATTTCACTGAACTGGGAGCTCCGTTGACGGAAACCTTGAAAAAGGGATTCCCGGACCAAATCATTTGGACACCAGAATGTGAGAATGCCTATAGTCAGTTAAAGGAGGCCTTGGTCAGCAAACCTGTATTACAGCTCCCTGACCTTTCCAAACAATTTGTGTTGAGAACAGATGCGAGTGCGATTGGAATTGGAGCCGCTTTGTTACAGGAAGGAAAAGACGATGCTTCGGTTTTGAAACCTGTGGCATACGCAAGTAAGAAACTTCTACAGGCGGAGAGGAATTATTCAACTGTCGAGAGAGAGAGTGCTTGTCCCTCGTATGGGCAGTGCAAAAATTTAAGCCATATTTGTATGGAGTTAAGTTTCGGGTCCAGTCGGATCATCAGCCCCTGATGTTCCTGGCTACTTCTCAGAAGCTCAACGCCCGTTTGATGCGGTGGTCGTTGTTACTTCAACCTTATAATTTCACCGTAGAGTACATTCCTGGGAAGGAAAATGTTGGAGCGGACTTCCTGTCAAGACACCCAGCTCCTGAAGAAGAGGAATGAATCATCTGGATTTAACTCATGGTGGAGAAGAGTGAGATGGACTACTCTCTTAAGAGGGGGCCTATGTCACGAGATCGCCATGAGTTAACCAGATAATAATACCGACGTTTGCTTGGCGTATATTTTCTAGGCCACAACAGTCGTACTAACAGAGTAAACACAGCTGCACGGGATACATCAGGTCAGCCCATATACACATTTGGTGGTGAGTGAGGAGGAAGTGAGTGCGCTGAATCATATATCACTTTGACAAGTCATAAACATATCAGAGGGAAAACGGAAGTACTTAGCACGGAAGTAACAGTACATATGTCAATTCTGGGTTTCCGGAACATCGAGAAGATTGACGGGGTTATTGGCACCTGTGTGGGGGCATAAAGGATAACGTCACGTGGCCAACTTTGGTAGTTTGCCATATAAACCCGAGTTGGGACCAACTAGGGGGACTTGAAAATGCTCTAGTCGGAGTGCCAGGGCACTGCAGTGCTTAGTGGAAATAATATCTACCGTGTGTTAATTAGTGACTTAATTTTACACGTGCCTATAATGGCAGATGTAGATATGATTGATAGGACTGCAGTAGCGCCATGTAAGGTATAACCTATTATAATATTAGTTCTAATTAATATAGACTGTGGCCTTGTTAAACTATAGTGTGATGATTAGCACTGTTAGTGGAAACTAGTTAGAGTAGAATAGTGATATTAACTCGGCTAGTTAAGAATAGATTAGTGAAGTGTTGATAAGCTTTACTAGTTGAGAATTGAGTAATGAGGGATAATTGGGATCTTCCCGTAGGTGTCCCTGGTGGGCGGGGTTCCGCATTCTGTTTGCTGATTTTTTCTTTGTCATAGCCTGATTCGGCTCTAGGTGGGTAGCTAATCTGCTCTATGACTAAGTCTAGTTAGCTAAAGATCATTAAGCAAGGCGATAGGCTTACACTCAGCCGAAAGGATCAGTGACTAGTACTATCACCAGATGTGTTGTTTCTATCCTAGGTTCCCTACCAGATCCAAGGAAACTCAACAAAGTTTTGGGAAAGAATCCAATCCCATTCGGAAGAACACCAGTTCAACAATCAATAAAGTTGCATACAGAACGTAACTAAAGCTAGAAGGAAGTTGATTCACCAAAGAGAGTGATGCGTACTGATGCACCACACAGCATCAGACAGTAGTAACGAACTGAAAACATTAAGTCTAATAATTACATAGTGTGATATAATCTCGTGTAATAGAACACAAGACTTGATACTTGAGGCTAGATAGACACGAGGGAGGATCCAGTACAGTAACAATTAACATTAATCTGTGTACACACTACAAAGGACTTGTGCATTTTTTTAGGAACGATAGGAACGGACATTGTGTAGAGTGCAACCGGTCCATGATTAACTGTTAATACCACCGGTGTCTATTTCGGATGATCATGAAATTGGATTACCAGAGGTCTACAGAGGCAAAGCAGTATCCGGCAAGATGGTTTCGGCACGGGGTGAGATGTACATGTTCTGACGTAACGTGCTGTGGTCTATCCTTGCTGGGATCAGCTGACTGGGTTGTTGTCTGAGAGTCCGATTCTACACACTTTATAGAACACGTCACACATTTTCTTCACATACACGTCTCATATACGTTACACTTTCTTTTAATAAATGAATCTTTATTAATCTTTAGAAGCAAGAGTTGTGGAGTATGTTGCGTTGGGGAAGTATGAGAAGGGGGCATAGTACGACAGTGAGAGAGTGATAGGAAAAGGTGTCCATAGGCTGATGGAGTGTGTTGGACGGAAGCTGGTGGATTCTCCAGAATATTGAGAGGAAAAAAATATTATAATGTGGGTGTCGACTCTCTTCACTCCAGGGACGACACTGTAAAGGAGGACACGACACTGACTAAGACCTGATATAAACACATTGGCAGTGGAAATGTACATTTCGGAAAATGCAAAGAATACCATAGACACACAGAAAAATCAACGAGCAAGTCGTACAAGAAACAGATGAAAATAGTAAACTGGTTAGAGAAATTAGACGTAATCACATTCTTTTTAAACAAGTTATGAAGAGAAATAAACTT
Source organism: Cepaea hortensis (assembly GCA_963921405.1). Lineage (NCBI taxonomy): Eukaryota > Metazoa > Mollusca > Gastropoda > Stylommatophora > Helicidae > Cepaea > Cepaea hortensis. The sequence continues at coordinate 61,486,083 of OY992882.1, read as the reverse complement.
GCAAGCTTGGTGATAACTGGCAAGATTGACAGGAAAATAACAAGTGGAAGACAGAGAAGTAAATATCTGGATGCTTTGGCCACGTGGCATTGTCGAGACAAAACACGGAGCTAATACACGACTCTCGTGATCGTGTCATCATCATCATCATCGTGTAAGATAGCTAAACATGTCCGCATTGGCAGATGACAATAATTATCTATACGAAAAGCATAATTAATAGGTGTGTACGTCTTTAAAACAAACATACATTTATACTCGCCTTTCCGCAATGACAAACATATGAATGTGCAATGGAACTGTTACTTGATGGAAGATTCACACTGGACCTAGAGTGGTCGGCCTAGGCACCTTCGTTTTATACTTAGTGTCTATTCGGCCTCCGACAAATCACAGTTCATTATTTACAGTCCATTTGACAAACAGTCAACAGCCACGTTGTGTCCCCCTAAACTTATTTGCAAGCTGTCGGGTTGAACTGATTTTCAAAGTTGTGCATTCTGATCGTTATTTATGGTTCTCAGTGTGTGGCATTATGGAGGTATGATACTTCCCAGAGTGAGACAGACTATATATGATATGATTCTGTTCATGTAGTAAAAATGGGGGTTAGATGGTGCCGACTGAAGTTGGAGTCTGAATAAAAACATAAAATATGACTAAGAAGCTTGAGGGATAGAAAAACATTCACATATACAAGGCGAATGTTTCCACCGAAGTCTTCATCAATGAACAAGAAAACCATAACAATAAAACATATACAATAAAGGAATACATGATATAGTGACATCAGCATTTTGCAGTAACATTGTTCTCAAAATGTGCGGTCCATGGGTAGCAGTGTACTCAATGTTTGGTAGCCGCAAGGTTGTGTGGGTCTCAGAATGCTCTTAACCGTATGACATCTTGCAAGACCCCAGGTCCAGACAACATCTCAACAGAAATGATCACTGCCTTAGAAGAATATGGAATATACCAAGTCAACAGACTGCTGAACTCAGTATATGATACTGGAAATATACCTCATGGAATATGTAATTCTATATTTATTGCAATCCAAAACAAAAAATCAGGAGCCATGGAATGTGATAAACATAGAACAATTAGTATGATGAGCCAAATCACAAATATTTTGCTAAGAATTATCATTAACAGAGTTAGGAAGAAAACACAACTCGAAATAGGAGAAGAGCAATGTGAGTTTGTAGAAGGCAAGGGCACAGTAAATGCTGTGTATATACTGAGAACAATAATTCAACGTTCTATAGAAGTAAACAAAGACTTACATCGTTGCTTTATTGACTACACAAAGGAGTTGGATAAAGTAAGACATGTCAACATGATAGAGATGCTTGAGATCTACAAATTGATGGGAAAGACTTTAGACTCATACAAAAAACATATATTGGAAACAACAAGCTGCCCTATAGATTGATAATGAAGTAGTTCACTATCAGCCTGTCAAGAGAGGTGTGAGACAGAGATGTCCAGATTTTTTTTCCCTGTACAGTGAAAATATTTTCAGAAATGTTGACGATATGAAAGGAATCATCATTGGGGGACATAACATTAATAACATTAGATGTGCGAATGATACATTGTTAATTGCAGACAATGAGCAGGATCTGCAATATTTAGTAGATGCAGTTGTTGCACACAGTGAACAACTTGGGTTAGAATTAAATTGTAAGAAGACACAGATTATGCTCATGGCTAAGAAGAAGGAAATACCACAATGTAATATACAAGTAAATGGGAATATTCTTAAACAAGTGAATAGGTATAATTATCTCAGAACAGTCGTAACATCGGATGGGAGATGCCTTGAGGAGATTAAAAAAGAATCGCCATGGTAAAGGCAGCCTTTTGCAAGATGAAAATCATACTGACCAATAAAACGATGACTTTGCAACGAGAAAAATAGTGTTGAGGAGCTACATAGAACTTTAGTTAGTTAGTTAATAAGTTAGTTAGTTAGTTGGCTAGTTGGTTATTTAGTTAGTTAGTTGGTTAGTTAGTTAGTTGGTTAGTTGGTTAGTTAGTTAGTTAGTTAGTTGGTTAGTTGGTTAGTTAGTTAGTTGGTTAGTTAGTTAGTTAGTTAGTTAGTTAGTTAGTTAGTTGGTTAGTTAGTTAGTTAGTTAGTTGGTTGGTTAGTTAGTTAGTTAGTTACTTCGTTGGTTGGTTGGTTGGTTAGTTGGTTAGTTAGTTAGTTGGTTAGTTGGTTAGTTAGTTGGTTAGTTAGTTGGTTAGTTAGTTGGTTAATTAGTTAGTTAGTTAGTTAGTTAGTTAGTTAGTTAGTTAGATAGTTAGTTAATTAGTTAGTTAGTTAGTTAGTTAGTTGAGGTTCCAACTTCACGGCAACGGGTCGTCCCCATTATGCTCCGTTCCTGTGCTAGTGAATACCACACAAAATCTCCCCAATGTCTAATGTGAAAAGTGAAACAGACTGGAGTCTCGACAATTCAACAGCCCACACAGGGACACTGCGCATAATGTCGCCGCCAGAACCTGTGCTTCTGTATAGATATGAAGCGTGGACAATCAGCAGACGAGCTAGAAAAAAAAATCTGATGGCCGTGGAAATGTGGATTCTGAGGAACATGCAACGTCAGACAGAAAAACCAATGAACAAGTCCTGCAAGAAACAGATGAAGCAGTAAACTGATTAGAGAAATTAGACGTAGACAGTCACAATATTTGGTCATGTTATGAGAAGAAATAATTTGGAGAACTTGGTGACAACTGGCAAGATCGAGGGGAAAAGAACAAAGGGAGGGCAGGGAAGTAAATACCTGGATGGCTTGGCAACTTTGTATGGTCGAGACAAGAACATTGAGCTGATCCACGACTCTGGTGATCGAGTGAGATGGCAAAACATAATCGTCCACGCTTACCGGCATGGAAAATGATGATGATGATGATTCTCAGATTATGCAGTCTTAAGGTCATTGTGGACTCAGAACAGACCTTGAGCACTCAAGCAAACCCCAAATCTTCTCATAAAAGACTGCTGGCTTATCATATTTAAATTTCGATCAGGTTCTTTCCCAACAAAATCTTCCGACTTAAATGAAATTAGTATATGTGTATACATCTTCGTCTTCTTCGCATATATAAGCAATGATGTACAGACCAAAGGGAAGCAGAGGAGCAGGCACACTCCAGCTGCTTATACTTCACATTGACACCACAAGGCTTCCTCCAAAGTCGGAGAATGTCTGCCTGTATGGCGAGGAACCACCAGTCTGCACACCAATAAGCCAGACATGGGACAACGGATACTCACGCAAACCTCAGGTCCTGTATGACATCACACTGATATTGGACAACAGGATGCCTTCATCTGAGATACAGGACTTCGCGTTGGAGCTCAAGCCAACGAACGCAAGCAAGCAAACACCGCAAGGCACAAGAGGAAGATGATGAGATGAGATTATATATATATATATACGTTGTCCCTCAGGTCCGTACATTTACGTTGTCCACTTATATACACATTTGAGCTACAGTTCGTCTCTTTGTGTTTTCAAACCAACAGACACAGTTGTCTTTCAGTCCGTCCCTTGATGTTACCCATCCACTTATGCAATGGTCTACCAATCCGTCTCTAGGTGTTATTCCCTCACTTGTAATGGTGTTCTCGAACGTGCACTTTTACCGTTGGCTTTCTTCTCAGCACTTCTTGTAACAAGATGTCTTTATCTTGTAACAAGGTGTGTCTCTTTATATGCCCGATGTACTTTAATTCTCTGTTCTACTAGTAAGTATACACCTCCTTCATTTTTAGATTTTGTAATGCGTCTTTGATTGTTTTCTTCCCAAACCTCATGTTCATTACATGCATCTACTCAAGCGCATTTTGAAAGCTTTTAATGTACCCTACATTGTACTTTTCAGTGTTCACGTCGAATTTTTGTTTCTTGATAACTACCATACTGTCAGTGTTGCTAATGGTTTTTTGATAATTACTTCTTTCTCCCTTCTTATCTGTATTGTTTCTATTTTAAAACTGCATCAAATGGACACTTCAGGATATCTATATGATGTCCTTCACCTTTCACCTCATCAGAATGTTCGATGATTCCGACTGCTGTCTTGCTGTAAACGTAGAAATGATTAGGCGGTAAAACACTCCGCATTAACGTAACTCTGTGTTGCTCATATTAACTAAGTTCTCCTTCATATCTGATGACAGATTCTTTCTCGTAATATTGTCATCAGACCTTTCCAATCTACACTGAGTTAATGAAACATGTCGAATATGTGTTGATATTTCACATTACAACAACATATTTTAATGTGACATTTGGTCACTGTTAGTTTTCGTTGACAGCTTAATTGTTTAGATGTGATAAGCAAGTTAATTCACTTTATTATTTCTGCCTCACCTGTGCTATAATATGGCGTGTATTTATTTTTTGATGTTTTTAACATTTACGTTTTAGTAACTAACTGTGTTGACATTATTAGACTGTATTTTCTTTATACTTATTTTTATTACCTCTTAGACATCCTTGGTTGCTTCAGCCAATAAAACTGCATTGTCAGTGCATCGTATGTTTATTGATTTCCTTCCAGCTTTAGGACTTGATCTTCTTTCTACCTGCTTGAATATATTCTTGTATACAATTGTTAAGTCGTGAGGATAATACCCACGTTTGTCTCCCACCTGTGTTTATGTCACTTTCCAGAACACACGTTTGCCTTTGGTTCCCTGTATGAGTTTGTTCTACATGTTCTGTCTTAGATATATGTACCTATTTCATAAATGCATATAGTTAGTGTGCTATGCCTTACAAAGCACATGTTCAAACTCTTTTATTTCTGCCTAGTATTCTCGGGTATAATATCGTTACGTGTGTTTCTCATTTCTTTAGTCTATTTTATGTTGTATTTTCTCAAGGATGATCTGGATTAAAGTTTTCATTGGGCAGCATTTAAGCCTGATTATTCTAATATGAACGGGCATTAATTATCATGTACACGCCATAAGGCACAGTGATTGCGGGACGTATATTTTTGTATATCAAATCACCCTCATGTTAATGATGTGGTCGGTATCGCTGGCGTCTACACTGTTCAGATCATTTTCTATTACGCATTTTAGACTTGGTCGACTATGAGCCCAGGTCAAATTTATGTAAAATTCCAGCCTTAATTTAGTTACGACCATTATCTGAGTGTATGCAATATTGACCAATAACTAATTGCCCAGTAAGTGAGGCGGTGTACCCATACGAGAACAACTATGACAGAATAACATGACGTTAACGTAAATCTAACATCTGGAGCCCGTTTTTGTACGTTGCACGATTATAAAAGACCACTACGACCCCTGCCTGTATAATCCCGCGACGCGTGTTTCAAAATGTATATCTCCAATTCGATCGTTGACTGTACCTAACATTATTTTATGTGAGTTAATTAACCACGACATAATCTGTCACCAGATGGTCGCTTAAAATCTGTCACCGGATGGTGATGTTGCCAGATTTCAGATCATAAACAGACACCTAGTTTCTCTATCTTGATCTGTTATTGGACTGTTACATAGATTTTATTTTAATGTTTACGGCGTTGTGCATTTATTTCCATAATCAAAAAATCAAATACACCGGTTTGCCACTGTGGTCACATAGCGAGATTAATATCTCCATATCCATAATGAAACAGTGGAAGATAAATTATAATAAAAGTTCACTGCGGAGCAAGCACGACAGGAGGATTCTGATCGTCAGAGGTTTTCTCCGTTCCCGAATGTTTCGGCCCTTTACCTTCTGAGGGAGGCTCACCCGGACTATGACTCTGGATGTCTTTTCTCATTAACCCACAAATGTGCATTGTACCTGCTCACAAGCCACCCCTCCAACAAGGAGGAGATCGTCATACACCCAGTGCTTCGATCCCTCACACATATTCTAGCACCTTCGGCCGTCAGAAGCCAGCCTCATCCCCGTTGGTCGGCTCTGTCATCTCCTCCACGTCAGCTGTTCGCCATGCACGAGTGTCCGTTATTGCCGCCATGTTTCCTCCTCGTATCTCGTTCATGCCCGCTCTGTGGCGGAAGGGTTACAGGCACAATTCTTAATCCTGCATACCGCGTTTGAAACACAGCTACGGGCGTTTTGGCAGCATACCTTCTTGCGTCATTTTCATAAAATGGTATGAGTGCTGGTCGTTCAGAATGCAATGACAAACTACTGAACGTAGACTTGCCTAAAGATCACAAACAGTCAAAAATGCTGGGGATGACAGCGACGTTCTGAAACGGATATAAAACTTCCTTTTACCCTTGTTCATGGCTCACAGAGCCGCATCCCTACTCGCCCCAAGGAAGCTAGATCTTCTTCTGAGCTAGTTGATTGTTGGTTTGCCCCCCCCCCCTTTTTCCAAACTACTCTACCCCGTGTCTACTGGGGAGCGGTGTCCTCCCAAGGCGTCGTCTAGCATCACCATTAGAAACTTTCCTAGAGGTTGGTCTTCGGCCGACACTACTGGTTTTCTATTACCGATACAATGTTGTGCTTCAATACATTGCAGAGTTCCGGTCACAAATGCACTGTACTCATTTGGAGGGATGGCTATGGTGTTGACACGAGTTGCAGATCTTAGATGCAAGATGTTTCCCTGGCTTAGAATGTTATGACATAGACATGGTTAACTACTTCGACTTGCAGCAGGAATTGAACTATATTATTGCAGTTAGTTAGTTAGTTAGTTAGTCGACAGATCATCCTCATTGCACATCGAACCATTCAGTCCATAAGTGCTCGGATCCCCTCCTCAGCAAATCCCGCAGCGTGTAGCGGCTAACGAAGCCAGTTCTGTGTTGGTTTATCAGTCTTCTTTGGCTTCCTGCGTAGTGTTCTTGTTTGGCCACCCCTCTTTTAATTTGCTGCTCCTGCAGTCTGGCCATTGTTGTAGATTCACAGTCATCACTTGGTTCTCGCAAAAGTCTCACTTCTCGTAGAGCATTCAGAATGTCAGCCTGGTCCATGGCGCGTCCGCCCTCCACAGTAGCCTCACCTGCGAGCTTGTCAGCCCGCTCATTTCCTTGTACTCCCGCATGACCTGGCACGAAGATGAAACTAATCTTTGCCAGCCGAGACAGCTTCAGAGGCTGCAGCCATTCTCTTCGGATCGACCCCTCCTCTATCCTCTTGATCATGTTCATTGAGTCGCTAAGGAAACAAGCCCTAGTGAATGTCTGTGTCTCGAGCCATGTTATTGCTTTACTTACTGCCATGACTTCCATGGTCAGGCTACTTGTGGTTTCAGTGAAAGCACCAGAGTCCTCCTTCACAATTCTCCCTCCGGCCCGAGCTGTAAAGGCCCATGAGCTTCTCACATGTCGGACGACCGACCCATCTGTGTAGATGACCGCGTCACCGTCTAGCGAATTCTCGAAAATCAACGCTTGTACTTCAGCCTCAACAGCAGCCGGATTTTCTTGTCTGCATTTTCTATCTAGTTGGATGCAAACTGAAAAGGATGTGCAGAAGTCTGTTGGCACTTGCACCCACTCCTCGCCAGGTTCTAAGTCCTCAAGTGAACACACCTGTTGAAGAATGTCTTCGGCTTGACCCATCCACGACCGTCCTCTTTTTAACCTGCTGCCCTTCACCTTCCTAATTTCACTATGCAGTGGATGTTGTGTGTTTGCGTTAATTCTGAGGTAGGCGCGTGCCCTGCAAACTTGTATTCTCTCTTCAATGGTTGGAAAATCAAGAAGGTAGCGCATCGCCCTGCATGCTGTATCTCTTGTACATCCAAGAATAATGCGCATTGCTTCATTCTGTATCCTTTCCATCCTTTCTATCTGCTTATGGCTGAGAGTCAGGATTGCCATTGCATACTCCAAAACAGACATGACCAGCCCCTCGTACAGAAGACATAGATGGCGCTGCTCACAGTTTGCTGCCGCCATCACCCGCATCGCTGTTAAACCCCGCTTGGCCTTTGTTATTACCTGGTCTATGTGCACATTATAAGCAAGGCTTCGATCAAACCGTATCCCCAGGTAGCTCATTGTCTGCGTTCTTTCCACCGTCTCTGAACACAGCATTACAGTTGGTGTTGGGTTGTTGACAATATGATTATTCAACGAGAACCAAGTCACTGTTGCCTTTGTTGGGTTGACCATTGCCCCAGCTTCATCACACCAAGTACTTATGCGATTGAGTTCGGTTTGTAGTTCCACAGCAACCTCCTCTCTATCCTTACCCTGACGATACACTAAAACATCATCGGCATACGACAATGTCCTGCCAGGTCCAGTGATCTGCTCACTGGTGATTCTCACTGTGTAGGCGTTGAACAGTACCGGAGATAATGGTGATCCCTGTGGTAGGCCAGGATATATTGTTGTTGGTTCCGAAGTCCAACTGCCACATCTAAAAACTACTTTCCTTTGGTAGAGGGCTGCAGCGATCCAACTAAGGAGGAATGGACTTACGTTTAGTTCAAGAAGCTGAAACATTAAACAATCCAGTGGTACTCTGTTGTATGCGTCCTCAAGATCAATCGCTGCAGCAACGGTTTCAGTGCCTGAGTGGAAACCTTCATAGACATCATGGGCAAAGACTGCTGCATTGGTCCAGGTTTCTCTTTTTGGACGGTACCCACTCAGGGTAGGTGGGAAAACACCTTGCCTCTCTAGTTGGCTTGATATTTTCCTGGCAATTACCTTCTCCAGCAGCTTGCCTATTGTATTCTGCATGGTTATAATTCGATATCCCTGAATTTTTTTGTGGTCTTTGCCAGGCTTCGGCAAGGGAATCAGATAGCTGTGTAACCATTCCTCCTTGATGCTAGCACTCCCTATACTGTTGTTGTACATGTCTGCAAGTTTCTCTAGCTCATTGTCGGTACACCTATTTATGTCTTTGTATCTTATGCCATCAGGACCTGGAGCACTGTTATTTGATCGTCGAATTTCACTGATTTCTTTCACTGTCACTGTGTCTTCCTCCGAAGTGTTCTGGGCCTTGCATCTGTCTGAGGTGACCTCCTTGGCCAGATTTCGGCCTCTCATGTCTGTCTGGTTGCCCTGCTCAAGGTAGCGTTCAAAGAGGGCTTTGCCCGTGTCCTCGTCAGTCCTCTGCCAGGTGAGATCAGCACCTTGGAAGTCTGAAATGCTTTTATTCTTGACTACACCACTCATGCTTTTATGTAGTCGCCAGAACAATTTCAGTGACTTGTCTGTGCTTACTCTTTGACACACCTCTGCCCATTTTTCGCTTTTAACCACCTTGACCAGTTTTTTGAAATAGCTTACTTTTGTGTGCATCTCTCTTTCTATGTGCATGCAGGGACTAGGATGGTCAGCTCTGTTCTTCTTGGCATTTTGCCATCTCCTTACAGCACTACGCTTATCCACCCAAGCCTTCTTCACCTCGAAACTCCACCACGGTGGCTGCTCCCAGCTTTCATTCCTGCCCTGAAACGTTCTGCGCTTGTCACGTCTTATTTTACTCACCACATCTTGCCCTGTAGTGTCATACTGGAACGTCTTTACCTTTAGCTTGTGCTGCCTGGTTCTGCCTTTCTCCACCAATATGCTGCAAGGGTGGTGGTCGCTGCCATGGTGTCCTAGGACTCCCCATCTACACACTGTAGTGAGTGAAGGTGAAACTAGCGCCAGATCAATAGCACTGTCCTCATCGCCTGGACGGCTTGCTGTCCTGGTGACACAGCCACTGTTGATACAAACCAGGTCGATGGTTTCCAGTGCAGTCTCTAGCTCCTCCCCTTGTGTATTGGAGGAAGTGTTTCCCCATGATCTGCCTTTAGCGTTAAGTCACCACAGAAAATAACATTTCTCTCGTCGCCTAATATGCCACTTAAGCACTGCCACCTCTGGGCGTCCATACTCGCATTGCCGGCATAAACATTAACCAACACGAATGGTATACTGGAATGAACTCTCAACGCCTGTATTTGTATATCGTCACTGTCCCAACTGGACATGTCTAGCTCTGACGCCACCATGCTGTCGCGAACGAGAATCGCCGTTCCCAGATGTCGTCTGTTGTAGAAACATTTGAAGCCGGCAATTCGGAGTAGCTGATCGCCCAGTCTCGTCTCCTGGAGTGCTACAATGTCGTTCCTGTAAACTAGGGTTTCTAAAATAGAGCCCCGTTGTTTTACACTGGCACAGTTCCAATATAGAATACGGATGTTCCTGAGTCCTAGACGGTGACACTTGAGTCTAAAGCGTCTCAAACCACCGCGCTTACCTTGTTTCTTTGTCCCTGCGCGGCTACCACGCCGCTTCGTTATGTTGACTGCTGACCGCTCCGAAAAAACACGTTCTTCCGCCATGTTGAAAAAACGTAAACACAGACTGCGGAGAACCACACACGCTACTGAAAATTCACTCAAGGATGGCTTCGCTCGATGCACGAACTCCGTAGCACCCGCGCAGATCTTGAGTAGAAACTCCTGGTTTTACATCCTGGCACACCAATTACACGCAAGAGATGAATAAATCCATCCCCTACGCGAAAAAGTTAGCGAACACAAAACAACACGACCGTAGTGGCTATTCCCACTCAAAATTCCAATTGTTTCAGAAACAGCACAAGGCCTATTTCTCTGGCTCCGCCAGTTGCGCTTGTTTCCGAATTCTCGCATGTCCTTTAATGCCTAATTGCACTTCGTACACGGAGTGAAAGATTATACCTCCTGAGGCTATTTTTGCTGTGAATACCCTGTCAGTATACACTTCCTGTATCAGTCTTGCGACCATGTCACCGTACTTTTCCATACTGTATGTGTGCTGCTGCCCCATACTCTATTCATATGGGACGGTAATCTCCACTTGGGTTAACTGCAGAGCCGAGAAGTGCAGCACAATATCTAGCGGCCACGGAAACTGTTGGAATATTTTGCGGTAATGACCATGTCCTTTTAGGTCAATAGCCTGCTCCCAGTCACTCGAGTCATCGAGGACGAGCGGTAAGTTTGCAGCAGTCTTTCTGGTCTACATGATTCTGCCCAGCTTTCACGAAGTAAATCCGCATCGGCCCGGCAGTAGGCACTCTCTTCACTCGCCTTCTTGCTACATCCACATTGGCTACCAGCACAGTGAATACTTATTTTATTGAGGCACCTTGTGGATCGGTCTTTGCAAATGGCTACTTTGTATGCGGACACCACATGCTTTAGAGTCTGGTTCTTTTCTTAACAGAGGAGACATGTCATGTTAGTGCATTTACCCCACTTGACCAGGTTGGCAGCTAATGGTAAAACATTGTAAAGTGATCCGGCGACAAAGCTTAGGCACAGCGGTGCCGTGTGCCAGATATAATTCCAAGTCATAAACCCATGAATTGCCCCTTGCCACAGGTACTCTCTTTCCATCATCCCCTTCACCAATCTCCCGAACCATCATATCTCTGCGTTCCCATGTTCTCGCCTTTGATCACAATTTAGGTCTGTCAAGGTTACAAAAACTCTCTATCCATTCAACTGGGTATATCAAAACTTCCTTCAGTTTTAATGATGCATGAGCAGATTCTACTGTGCTGCCGACATTCCACTTCCTTCCTGTTTTGAGCACGGGTTGTGAGCTACTGACTATTTCAATGGAGACTCGCGCTGCATCATCCCGAGACTGGTTTTACCCACTTTGTATTCCTCAATGGCGGAACAGAACGGGAGGACGAGCTTTGCGTTGCAGCAGTACTTTCCTACGCCCGATATTAATGGCGCTCCAAGCCATTTTGTTGTCGCCGCGCTGATCTTTCTCGGCTGGCATTGATCCCTATATCGTAAGTCACGGTAAATCAGCAGCGGCTTCAGAAGTTTTGGAACCAGCATGAATTGGAGACAGCGATCTTTAGTGTTCCTATTAGTCTTCTTTTATCTATGGCACGCAGACGGATACCCATTGTCTCAATTATGAACGGAACTGGGTCCGTCAAAGGAGAATCGTACACTGAACCGAGACTTTTCACAGGTTCCTCCATCACGGTGCGAATCGCCTGAACCAAGAACACGGCTGCCACCATCTTAACTTTCACGATCCACTTACGGATTGCTTGGGAGTGAAGCTCATCCTGCACTAACCGGCCAATGTTTATTGTCTGAGGAGCATGCTGCTGGTATGGTTCTTCTCTGGTGTCAGGATTGTTGTGTCGTCTCTGAACTCCTTCAGTGGCGACATTTGACACTCCTACCCAGAGTTTCAAACTTTGTAAGTAGCCGGATGCGCATCCATGATCAACCGAATAGCCATGAGGAATAATATCGGCGATATCCCATTGGTATACCGACTTGAACGTTGATCTATATTGTTGAAATATATGTGCAATGTCCTAGAAGTGTTTCAATACCTATATTTTCATATGTTTTTGTGTTAATTTCGTAAACACAGGCTCCAAGTACGTTCTTGTCAAAATGTTACTTGTCCATGAGATACTGCAAAAATGGACATTTGTTCTATATACCATTTGAGAATTAGCCTCTTTTGCAAAAATTATGTTTCATTAAAAAATGCTCATCTCGTAGACTAGAGCTGTAGTCTGATGCGTTATATCAGGCGCTAAGATATGTGAACATCTTCAAGCTTCTGCTACCAAAGTGCTAGAACATGCTAAATCTTTAATACATCTTTCATCTGTTGCCAAAATTCACAGGCCTGTCAACCCATTAATGCCTCTATCGTCTACTGTTACCGAGGTGCACATACATCTAAACACTTTAGTACAACTTTCAGCTACTGTTTCCGATGTGCACACACGTGTGAACACTTTAATACAACTTTCATATACTGTTATATAGCTACTCAGATATGTGAAATCCATCAATAAGCTTTAGAAGGGCTCTATTCACTATGGCATTTCACAAAGATGAATTTCCTTTTCAGCTCGACAACAAGTATTTCCGTGTCTATGCTATTAAGACCGATGACGTTATCTTTACTTCCAGCTGTAAATGTATCAACAATTGTCTACGACTGTCACACATAGTAATAATACGGCTATGAACAAATCTGGCATGCGCTTTTGGTCAGACTGTTGTTATACATGACATATCTTTTGTTTATCTCATTATCATTCCGCTGTATATGCTGAACATATCCGTTGATAACGTATATGCCGGTACAGCAGCTTGTCCAAATATAATAAAATACATTATGAATACAATGAATCATCATTCATAAAACAAGAATTTTCATGTTAGGGCAGTACGTTTATGATTTATTTGAACAACGCTATAAAATTATTCTATACTAGCTGACCCGGCCCGGCTTCGCCCAGACCCTGGTGGGGAGCATCTCATTTAATTCATATAAGTAGTCATATAAGTTCTCGTTCCCGTTACCGACTATCTGTCTGTCTGTCTGTCTGTCTGTCTGTCTATCTGTCTGTCTGTCTGTCTGACCCGGCCCGTCTTCGCCCAGACCCTGATGGGGAGAATCTCATTTAATTCATATAAGTAGTCATATAAGTTCCCGTTCCGACTATCTATTTGTCTGTCTGTCTGACCCGGCCCGGCATCTCCCAACTCCTGGTGGGGAGAATCTCATTTAATTCATATAAGTAGTTATATAAGTTCCCGACTGTCTGTCTGTCTGTCTGTCTGTCTGTCTGTCTGTCTGTCTGTCTGTCTGTCTGTCTGTCTGTCTGTCTATCTATCTATCTGTCTGTCTGTCTGACCCGGCCCATCCCATGGTGGAGAGCATCTCATTTAATTATATAAGTAGTCACATAAGATCCCGTTCCCGACTATCTGTCTGACTGTCTGTCTGTCTTGGGTAAATGGAGGAGGGAGGAGGAAGAGGGAGGTGGAGGAGGGAAGAGGAGGGAGGAGGAGGGAGGAGACAGGAGGAGTAGGGAGGAATAGGAGGGAGGAGGAGGGATTAGGAGGAGGAGGGAGGAGTAGTGTGAAGGAGGAGGCGAGGAGGAGGGAGGAGGAAGAGGGAGGAGGAGGGAGGAGGAAGAGGGAGGAGGAGGGAGAAGGAGGGAGGAGGAAAACGCAGGAGGAGAAGGGAGCAGGAGGAGGAGAGGGAGGAAAAGGGAGGAGGAGGATGGAGGAGGGAGAGGGATGAGAGGGAGGAAGAAGAGAGGAGGAGGATGGAGGAGGGAGAGGGAGGAGGAGGATGGAGGAGGGAGAGGGAGGAGGAGGAAGGAGGAAGAGGGAGGAGGAGGATGGAGGAGGGAGAGGGAGGAGGGAAAGAGGAAGAGGGTAGGAGGAGGAGGAGGGGAGAGGAGGAGAAGGAGGGAGGAGGAGAAGGAGGAGGAGGGAGGAGGAGGGGATAGGAGGAGGGAGGAGGCAGAGGGAGAAGAAGGAAGGAGGAGGAGGAAGGAGGGAGAGGAAGGAGGGAGAATGAGGAGGGGAGGAAGGAAAGGGAGGTGGAAGAGGAAGAGGAGGGAGGAGGAAAGAGGTAGGGGGAGGAGGAAGTAGAGGGAGGAGGAGGAGGAAGGAAAGGGAGGAGGAAGAGGAGGAGAAGGGAGGAGGAGGGTGGAGGGAGGAGGAGGAGGTAGAGGGAGGAGGAGGGAGGAGGTAGGAGGAGGAGGAAGAGGGAAGAGGGAGAAGAAGGGAGAAGGAGGAGTGAGGATGATGAGGGAGAAAGAGGCAGGAGGAGGAGGAGGGAGGCAGGAGGAGGAGGAGGGATAAGGAGGGAGAGGGAGGAGAAGGGAAGATGAGGGAGGAGGGGGAGGAGGCGGATGGAGTAGGAGGGAGGCGGATGGAGTAGGAGGGAGGAGGATGGAGGAGGAGGGGAGAGGAAGAGGGAGAAGAAAGAGGGAGAAGGAGGAGGGAGTCGGGAGAGGGATGAGAGGGAGGAAGAAGAGAGGAGGAGAGAGTTCGCCATTCCGAATTCATACTCGTCTAGTTCTTCCCTTCTACACGACTGTAGATAACTTCCTTACACATAAAAAGATGAATTGTTATTGATATTGCCGTGGCATGGAGGAATATCAGCAGCAGAGTTGATCCAAAAAACCAAAGACTGAGATCTACTGAGAGCCATGAACGCCTACGCCAGCCGGCACGGCACTTGATGATGATGATTGCCGTGTGACGATTCTGTGTAGTCACGTCATTTTCTTCCCTTTCCCTAGCGTTTTGGTTCGGGGATTCTTTCATCATCATCATCATATATTTAAGTACGTATTTTGGGAGGGGGAGGAGGGAGGAGGAGGAAGAAGAAAAAAAAACTATGACAGTTGACAGCTCTGGAATGAACGGAAGGCGTGTAGAAAATTTCATCTCAATCGGATGGGCCGTTCGCGAACAAATAAAGGACATACATATTTACATACATACATATATACATATTTACATACATACACTTTGTTTTATAAATATAGATTATTACACGCTATTATTCTATGACTTTCTATGTCAGTTTGGTAGCCACACATTGCAGTTACATTCGCATCTCATCAGCACAAACATGATGCATATATCACACAGGAAACATTCGAGAAATTATTAGCAAATGGCAATGGAAATAAATTATTATGCATGTGGGTTGGTGAGTGAAGATATAAGGAAAAGAATCCTCAAATCTTAATAGCCAATTGTGTAAGAAACCTGAACTGGCATCAAAAAAAAAAAAAAAAAAAAAAAACAAACAAACAAACAAACAAACAAATAAATTGTCTATGGGTATAGATTAAGAATAAAGTGATGTTTCTTAACAGAGGCCAAAAGAGCACTGGACGTTTACCGAAAATTCAAAAGGAGAGCACTCACTCTTTGGTAATCGAGCCGTCAGTAGCTCCATATTAATGTTGTCTCTGAACTAATCTTATCAATGTGGGGAAAAAACACAAACACCAACTAACAAATAAATAAACATCTATTGTTTTCAACAAACAACATTATGATTAAAATAACTTGGAGAAAGGAGGAAAATATATATGTTCATAGAACATGACATAATCATACACCCACAATAAAAATAAATAGTAATATTTAATTTAACACTATACTAAATATGTCTACATTGGCACCTTGCCGTCTTGACAGACGATAGTTTGTGCTTTAAAAAGGCATAATAACTTTTAACTATGGCGGTAGCGAGTGTGACTGATAAGGCCAATTTGCGCTGTAAATGTCCGTTCACAGTGGGTGCATGTGAACACGTGGTCATTTCCACCATCATGCACCATCTTACGTCTCAAACGCTTGGTGTGTGACTTTTCTGCAATAATTTTCTCCTTTGACTTTATTCCATTTCTGATATTTGCCCTCCATGCAACACGTTCAGCGGCGACTTGCTCCCAATGTGCATTATCAATGCCTGTATCAATCATGTCCCGCTTACACACATCTTTATATCGTAGTAGAGGCCGACCCTGAGATCTCTTACCCATCTGTAATTCACCAAAAAAGATATCCTTTGGTATTCTACCATCATCCATCCGCCTAAGATGTCCTATCCATCTAAGTCTACGAAGACTGAGCATGGAATAAACTGTCACACAACCTGATCTTTCCAATACTTCAGTATTTGTGATTTTGTCTTGCCACTTAATACCAAGAATTCTTCGCAGACACCGCATATGAAAGCTGTTTAAATTGTTCTCTTGGTGTGAGTAAGTTGTCCAGGTTTCACTGCCATAGAGAAGAGTACTAAGGACACAGGCTTGATAGACAAGGACTTTTGTTTTGGCAGTAAGCTTCCTGTTCTCCCAGACTCTTTTTCTTAACCTGTTCATTGTTGTTGCTGCCTTACCAATCCGGATGTTGATTTCCTGATCTAGGGATAATTTGCTATTTACCACCGATCCTAGATATGTAAAATGGTCTACTATCTCTAGTTCGGCGTCGTCAATAAAGATTGATGGTACCCCATGTGCACCTTGTGACATAATCTGTGTCTTCTTTTTGCTAATTGTTAAACCAAATTCAGAACAAGCATTGGAGAATGCAGATAGTAGACATTGCAATTCTTCCTCAGAGTGGGTCGTAACTGCAGCATCATCTGCAAAAAGCAACTCTCTGATCAGTACCCTCCTAATTTTGGTCTTAGCCTTCAATCTCTGATCATTGTAGAGGCCGCCATCTGAGCGTGAGTGAATGTATATACCACCATCCTGATCACGAAATGCATATTTCAGTAGAAGTGAAAAGTATATTCCAAAGAGGGTGGGAGCTAGTACACAACCTTGCTTAACTCCACTCTTGATTTCAAATTCTTCAGAAGTTGCACCATCAAACTTGATTATACCCTTCATGCCTGTGTGGAACGATTCCACAATGGACAGAAGAGTTGGTGGGCAGCCAATCTTCTTTAGTGCCTTGAACAGACCCTCACGACTGACCAAATCAAATGCCTTTGTGAGGTCGATGAAGGCAATAAACAGTGGTTGATTCTGTTCACGGCATTTTTCTTGCATTTGTCGCAATGAGAATATCATATCAGTGGTAGACCGGTTCTGTCGAAAGCCACACTGTGATTCGGGGTAGACTTGATCTCCTAGGACTTGAAGTCTGCGCAGAACAATTCTGGCAAATACTTTTCCAACAATACACAGAAGTGAGATACCCCTATAATTGTTGCAGTCGCTCCGATCGCCCTTGTTCTTGTACAGTGTTATGATGCTTGAATCTTTGAAATCCTGTGGGACTTGTCCTTCACGCCAGCATAGCTCTATTAGCTGGTGGATCTGTATAGTGAGTGTGTCTTGCCCACTCCTGATAACCTCTATTGGAATCCCATCCTTACCTGGAGCCTTGCCAGATGCAAGTTCATTTATAGCACACTTAACTTCTGTTATGGTGGGAAGTGTGTCCAGGTGGTCAAGAGTTGGTAGAGCCTCTATGGCGTTGAGGGCATTATCCGCTAGTTTGGTCTCACTTGAGTAAAGCTCCAAATAGTGCTCTACCCATCTGTCCATCTGCTGTTTCTTATCAGTGATGACTTCTCCAGTCAAGGTTTTCAATGGTGCACTTCTTTTGATCACTGGACCACAGGCTTTCTTTATTCCTTCATACATGCTTCTTATGTCTCCCTTATCACTTGCGATTTGAATGGACTCACATAACTTGATCCAATAATCATTTGCACACTGCCTGGCAGCCTTTTGCACATCCTTCCTAGCTTGCCTTAGCTCACTCAGAGTGTTACGCGTTGGTCTTTCCTTGTTTCTTAAGAGAGCTTTCTTCTTCTTATCAATCAAGGGCTGCAGAGTCTCGCTGTTGGCCGCAAACCAGTCCTGCCTCTTATGATCCACAGTGCCGTAAACCTTTACGGCAGTTTTACAAAGAGTTTCCTTAAGTTTATTCCATTTATCATTTACTGTACAATTTTCTGGTGTATCAGTGAAAGCGTCTTCAAGTTGCTGTTGAAACTGAAAGCACTTTTCAGGATCATGAGTGTTAATAATATTAATCCTGGGGCTAGATTTGTGTTTAGCTGTGTAGATTCTCTTTGGTCTCAGTCTAACCCTTGCAACAACCAAATAATGATCCGTATCACAGTCAGCACTGTGGTAACTACGAGTCAATGATATATGGTTCAGATGTTGTCTCCGTGTGATGATGAAGTCCAGCTGGTGCCAATGGCCGGA
Source organism: Cepaea hortensis (assembly GCA_963921405.1). Taxonomy (NCBI): domain Eukaryota; kingdom Metazoa; phylum Mollusca; class Gastropoda; order Stylommatophora; family Helicidae; genus Cepaea; species Cepaea hortensis. Next base: position 61,467,553 of record OY992882.1, on the reverse strand, counting down.
TCTTGGATGTTTCCATGTGACCTTATGCATCTCTTTTGTTTTAAAAAAAGAGTTTGTAATACATAGGTCATTACTTGTGCAATGCTCCAGCAGCCTTTGCCCATTTTCATTCATGCGACCGATGTTGTATTTTCCAAGGCACACTGGCCATGAACTCGAGTCCTTGCCCACACGAGCATTGAAATCAACGAGCATATAAATGTAGTCGGATTTTGGAACTGCCTTGATCACAGAGTCTAACTCCTCATAGAACAAATCCTTCACATCATCAGAGGAATCGAGTGTCGGTGCATATGCAGTAATAATGGTGGCAAACCCACAAGAGGTTGCCAAGCGCAGGGATAATAGTCTTTCATTTCCTCCTGCTGGAATTTCAATCATTCCCAGTAGCGAATTCTTCACTGCAAAGCCCACACTGTGTTGCCTTTTTTTCTGCCTGCCCTTTACCCTTCCAGAAAAAGGTGTAGTTGTTTTCCCTGAGTGACCCTTCCTCAGCGAGGCGAGTCTCCTGCAGGCCAGCAATATCAATGTTAAGACGATTGAGTTCGGCATCAATCACAGCCGTTTTTCTCACATCGTCAATATTGGTCAAGTCAGTGGAAAATCCTGGACACATGGTTCTCACGTTCCAGGTTGCAAGCCGTAGCTTGAGGTTTCTATTTATATTTTTGTTTGTACCTGGTGCATTGGTTTTACAGCCTGCAATTCAGATTTTGTCCTAGCCCCAAGCACCCATTGAAGCAGGCAGGCTGTGGCGGATCAGCACCCAATTGGCTGGGGGCTGCCCAGCTTGAGGCGGGCGGTAGCTGATCAGTGACACCTATAGGTGTCTCCCACCGTCAGAGGCAACGCGTGGCGCCCCATGTCTACGCCAACTGACAAGGACTTATAACCCGTAACAGTTGCCTCTCGCTTTGATTCCGAGACCAGTTAAGACCAGGGATGGGGTTATTGCCTCTCCATAGCACAAAGCCTGGGCTAAAATATAGAGATCATGTGTTGCCCATGCAGCATGATCCCTCTCTCGGCCTGCCTAGTTCACTCCAGAGGAAAGGTAACACCCCTACATCTGGAACAAGACAAGCTGCAGAAGCTGCCGGATCAGCAAAGCAATGCTCTAACTGTCCGCCTGTCGGAGCTTCGATCCTAGACCAGTCGCCAACCAAGGCTTAGGGCCTGGTCTGCCCTGCCATGACAATTTTGTCTTTAGCTTGCATTTCCTCGCACCAGGGTAAGGCTTGTACCCTCCCAATTGCGCTCTTCCGCCCGAAGCCGTTGGCACAATGTGGGTTGTCGGGTTTGGTAAGCGCCGCCCAACGTTCGGCGCTAACAGAAACCAGGTAGTACCGTCTACTGTTATACGGTAGCTCAGTCATATCTGACTAAGACCTGACTGATGTAAATATGTCTAATTAATTAATTAACTGACCAGATGCTGTCGTGATGAAGGAATGAAATCACTATCTTCCTCGCTCCTATGAAATGCTAAGGGTTTTCTAGTTCTCACGAAAAAAAAACAACTTCACGGTTTGACAAGAACACAGTAAATGTCCATGAGTAAATGAAACGGTGTAACAGTCCTTGTTCAATTAAACTGCATAGTCCATTGTTTGTTCTTAACACACAGAAGGTGTGAGTGTCCATAACCAATAACAAAGAGGGTGCGTAATTTCCTTTCCGTATGGGAGTATGAATGGTCATCCTTTACAGACAGGGGGCAGGGGGGGGGGGGTGAATGTCCATAGATAATAACACAGGGGGTGCGATTGTTCATAATCTTACAGGTGTTGACAAAGGGGGGGGAGGAGGGGGGAACATGAAGTGGTAGTAAAGGAGGCCAAGCGGCATTTATCATGATGGGGTTGATTTTCTGACACTTTAGAGGCCAGTGATGGTTAAAGTGGAATCACTCTTCCCGTACTGGAAAAGCATCTTCTCCTCCAGCCCTGAGAAATATGACCCTACAATTTCCAGTAATCATACATGTCCCATCTTCATTCAAACAAAGATCGTGTCTGTTCAAGGAAGAAACCACGGTGCCCTGCAGACAATATGTGCCAATAGTAAAACCATAATCGTAGAAACGGGGAATGGGGGTGGGGTGGGGAATAAAGAAAACAATCACCGAACAACAAAAACAAAGAAATAAGAGAGAGAGAGAGAGAGAGAGAGAGAGAGAGAGAGAGAGAGAGAGAGAGAGAGAGAGAGAGAGAGAGGGTGTGGTGATTCTGACACAAGGGTGAGTCACTCAAACCTGGCCTCACCACCTCACATCCGATGCAGTCCCTCCTGCTCATAACGACATAATATGTCTTCTCTGACTCCTGACTTTTGGAGGAGAATCATTCTCGTACTTTCAAGGTTCTAGCGCCGAGAATATCCGGTGGACATCAGCCAGAGTCATGCCATTTCTCCGTCTTGGCATTTATTCTCTTCTCCCATATAAAGTTATTGGCAAACTCATATTACATGCACATTCATATACATGAACTCATCAATCATTTTGCACGCATGAACATACTAAGAAACAGTCTTCTTTGAACATAAAGACAAAGAGATTGTACTACGTTTTCCAGAAAAAAAAGTATCTCCCTAAAAGAATACGAGTGGTATTCTAGAAAGTAGGAAAGCATGAGGGTAAGTTAATAAGTAAGTAACAAATGGCTACAGAAAAATAACTAAATATGATAACAAATTGAAACAATTTTATTTGTGTACACACATTGTCCCTTTATTTCTCAACATAATTTCCACCATCATGTATGCACTTATCCCATCGTTTTATCAGTCCTCCCAAACCGGTAACCGGTGGCGTAGAACTACGTGCTCTGTTTTTTAAACCACGTTTCCACTTCACATTCAACTTCGGCGAAATTTTTCCCGCCAAGGTGGAATTTCAGTGTTTATGCTGACAAATGTTTGTCCCTTAAAGCGGTGCATAGCTGGGAAGAACACGTTACGAGGGCGAGTCAATAAGTAAGACACACAGTTCTGTGGGATGGCCGGTAAATGAAAACAAAGCACGCAGTTATATACAGCCGATTTGGGATGACTGATAAAATGATGGAATAAGTGCATCAATGTTGGTGGAAATTATGTCGAGAAATAAAGAGACAATGTATTTATGCAAATAACGTGGTTTTAAGTTATCATATTTAGTTATTTTTATACAGCCATGTGTGACTTACTTATTAACTTATCCTCGCAGATCTCCATCTAAACATGATAATATATAGTAAACAGGAATGTCATGTCAAGAAAATTCACCTAAATCTTCGAGGACATTTTTTTAGATATGCACAAAGAAAACTCTAATATATAATGTCTTAAGTTTACTAGTCTCCAACTTACCAACAAACACCATGAATGTTCCATCATGAATTTATAATGTACATAAAACCATAATAACAACAGCCGAACTTGCCAACACTTTTGGTTAGGTCAGGGCATTTCTGTAGACTGCACCTCAACAAGAAATTTCTCCCGGCAATTTATAATCTTCCTTATTATCAAAGATTATCTTAATACAAGTTGACTGTGCCGCTTCCTATGAGAATATCAAAAGTTTACCGCGAACATGATGTCACTCCTACGTAGGCATGTTGTTGACAATCCTACATTGGCGTGAAGTGGGAAATAACTTGCAGTTATCTCCAGTCATGAAAGGGGGGATAATTTTGACAGTTAAGATCTTGCAGAAATCCAAGGAAAACTATTTGAAATAAGAGAATTAACTGTCTCGGTCATCGCCCCTTGTCTCTGCCCCATGATCAAACGACAAATGTTGAATTTCACAGCTATATTTAGATATTGTTGACAACTCCAACCATCCCCATTTTATCAAAAGGAGCAGGGAAAAAGTGGAGTAATTTTAGAATTAAAATTCACAGTTGTTCCTAGTATGACACCCTTTTAACACTGAGTACTTTCTATATGTATAAATATATATATATATATATATATATATATATATATATATATATATATATATATATATATATAGCATTGCTATGTTTCGGGGATTTTCAGAGGCTGTGCAAAATGATGTCACAATACATAAAAAATATACACTCGAAACAGGAGCAACGTTATCAGGGAGAACACGAAAAAACTTGTAATGAATATATGCAATCTATGAATATATATATATATATATATATATATATATATATATATATATATATATATATATATATATATATATATATATATATATATATAGGCACTGTTCCGACCGACGGGTTTACATCGGGAGATAACTCTTAGGTGTAAAACAGGGCCTCATTGGGTGATGCTACAATACGAAACACAGCAGAATGTTGGTTAATATATCAGCTTTAGTAATAATCTTGAAGAAATAAAAAACAACCAGTAACGCATTTTCGCAATGTTGTTTCATCATTATCATTATCATAATCATCATCATCATCATTATCATAATCATCATCATCATTATGATTTTTTGTTTTCGGTTGTTGTTGCATATCCTTTACAGGACATCGCCGTCAACAGCAATATCTTTCAGCTGTCTGTTGATTTCTTGGCAAGATTACGCTCATTAGTTTGCCATTGCTTTCTGAGCGGCCGGCTCAGTATCCCGCAAGTCATCAGCGGGGGTCGAACCGCTCCCAGTTCTCTCCCGCTACGAGACTCTGTGTGATAAACGGGATTACGGAGAAAGTGTTGTTACCCCTCAGCCAGAGAGAACGGCCATCATTATGATAGGTGACCAAATCATCCGGGTATTCCTCTCTTTGTCTTCCCCGTGCTCTTTCTCCATCTTCATGCTGCTCGTGGTCATAGAGTGGGCACCACTGGATTCTTGAACGGTTCGGCCCTCCGAACGGGCTGTAAATGCCCACGCACTTCTCTGTTGCTTTACAACAGATCCATCTGTATAGATGAGCACTTCGGGGCTATCTGAGTGTTCATAGATGAGCGCGTTGACCTCTGTAATGACAGCGGCAGGGTTCTGCTCTCTGCACCTTCTGTCGAGTGTGATAATGCAGGAGAAAGTGCACTTAAAAGTTGAAGGCACCGGCACCCATTCCTTGCCGGGGTTGATACTGGTAAGACTGCAGACCTGTCTGACGACATCTTCCGCCCGACCCATCCATGATTTGCCCCTCTTTAGCCTGTCACCATTTTCTCTGAATATAGCGTCATGCAGAGGGTGCTGCTCATCTGCACTTATTTTTAAGTATGCACGAGCTTTCCAGATCTTGATCCTGTGTTCCATTGTCGGGAAGTCAAGGAGGTATCTCATTGCTACACAGCTGGTGTCTCTCGTGCAGCCCAAAATGATGCGCATGGCTTCATTTTGTACCTTTTCAAGTCTTCCAATCTGTGTAGGGCTGACAGTGAGGATGGCCAGGACATACTCGATGCGTGAAAGCACCAGTCCTTGGAACAGAAGTTTTAGCAGTCTTTGCTCGATATTGGCAGTCGCCATGACTCTCATTGCTGACAAACCTTTTCGAGCTTTCGTTATGACATAATCGACATGATCTCTGAAGGACAGGCTACGATCGCTCCTCACGCCAAGATATGTCATTGACTGGGTTCTACTCAAAATGCTCCCATCCATTCTTACCGCCGGCAGGTCTGTTTTCACAATATGGTTGTTTAGGGAGAACTATGCAACCGATGCCTTTGCAGGGTTGACAATGGCACTGGTATCCGCACACCATGGGGTAATTCGATCTAGTTCGCCCTGCATATCATTGGCAACCACCTGTCTATCTCGACCCTGTCGATACACGAGAATGTCATCAGCAAATAACAGAGTCTTACCCCTCCCGTCCAACTGTTGTTCAGTGATCGGCACCGTATACACGCTGAATAGTACTGGTGTCAGTGGTGAACACTGCGGCAATCCTGGACATATCGTTATCGGCTCAGGAGACCAACTTCCGCATCTTACCACCACCTTCCTTTGGAGCAGAACTGCAGCTATCCAGTCTGAGGAGGGTTTGCATCAAGTGCTCGAAAGATACTCTATTATATGCGTCCTCTAAGTCTATGGCTTACGATGGATGGTAGAAGCGTCAACAGAGAGAACAATCTGAAGTATCTGGGAATCACATTTGACAGGAGTCTGTCCTTCAAGGACCATATGGAGGCAGTTGTGACAAGATCTCAAAAGGGACTCAATGCACTTAAAACTATGGCTGCAATGGACACAGAGCAGAGAATGCTCTTCACATTATACCAGCACTTGATCCTCTCAATGATTGATTATGGACTAGGACTGCTCACAGTCTCAAAGAGTCAGCTGGCGAAATTAGAGCGCATACAGAATGAAGCTATGTGGGTCATTATGGGATTGATTGATTGATTTAGGAATCGACATCACAGCATTCGGGGCATTCCCATAAGTGCTCCGTCCCCATCCCCAGCAGCCAGCGAAGAGTTCCAACACTAATAGTGCCAGTAGCAATCTGATTATAAGTCCGTCTCGCCTTTCCTTTGAGCGTTGAGCGTCGGCCAGATCCCTTCGTCACTCCTCGTTGTCTCATTCTTGCCATGGTAATCCATTTGCTCCTCCGAGGTGTGCACGTGCTCCCACAAGGCTGCAACCACGTCTGCCTTGTCATGTATCAATACTCCACCAAGTTCTGCAGAGCCAGCCAATCTGTCCGCCTGTTCATTTCCCAGCACACCGGCATGCCCCTGAGAAAAGGTCCACGCGATGCTTGTCACCCGTGACCTCCGAAGCGAAGCAAGCCACTCCGAACGAAGTCTGCCCGTCCTCACCCTCGTCAGCATGCTTTCTGAGTCAGTTACAATCACGATGTGTGTGTGTGTGTGTGTCGTATTCTCCATCCAGCGGAGAGCCGCAGTGACTGCCTCCACTTCCATTCTTAAGCTGGATGTTGTGGTATCATATGCCAGGCTCTCCTGCCCCAAACATCGACCATTAGCTTTGGCTATGAACCCCCAGCTACTTCTCTCACCTCATGACACCGAACCATCTGTGTAGATATTCACACCACTCGAGTGAGCATTGTCCTGAATTAGTTGCTGGATTTCCACTTCCGTGGCCCCTGCTTGCCACTCCCTGCACTCCCGGCTTAATGTGATTATAACTCTGCACAAGTCTGACTGCTCCGCTGGCACTCTGACCCACTCCTCTCCACGCCTAATGTTCTCCAGGGGGCACACCTATCTGATCGTATCCTCCGCCTGAGCCATCCATGATTTCCCTCTTATCAGTCGCTGACCCTTAACTGCGTCCAGCGCCTCATGCAGTGGGTGGTCTGTGTCTGCAGCTACTCTGAGGTATGCTTTCGCCTGCATCACCTTGAGCCTACCAGCAACAGTCGGCAGACCAAGGATGTAACGCATACACACTACTGGGGTGTCTCTAGTGCATCCCACAATGCCTCGCATAGCTTTGTTCTGTATGCGCTCAAACTTCACCAGCTGACTCTCTAAGACAGTGAGCAGACCTAATCCATAATCAATTACTGAGAGGATCAAGTGCTGGTATAGTGTGAAAAGCATTCTCTGCTCTATGTCCATTGCAGCCATAGTTTTAAGTGCATTGAGTCCCTTTTGAGTTCTTGTCACGACCGTCTCCACATGGTCCTTGAAGAATAGGATCCTGTCAAATGTGATGCCCAGATACTTCAGTTTGTTCTCTCTGCTGACATTTCTACCATCTATCGCGAGGCTTGGGACATCAGCTCTTACAATCCTGTTGTCCAGAGAGCACCACAAAACAGCCGTCTTTTCCGGATGGATTACAGCACTCATTTCTGTGCACCAGTCAATCACTTTATCTACTGTCGCCTGTACCTCCTGGGCTGTTTGCTCTCTATCTCTCCCCTGCCTATATGCAAGAATATCGTCTGCAAATATTAGTATTCTTCCAACCCCTGGTGCTTCTAGGTTTGCAATCTTGCTCGTATACACATTAAATAGCACCGGTGAGATTGCAGATCCCTGTGGCAGTCCCGGGGTTAACATATGTGGCTCTGAGGTCCATTCGCCCAGACGGAGAGCAACCCGATGAGAGTGCAGGACGGCTGCTATCCAGTTCACCAATCAGGGATTGACCCCCTTCTCCATCAGTGCGGTCATCAAAATATCATATCGAACTCTATTTCTCGCATCCTCGAGATCAAGCGCTACCGCCATCGTTTCCTGTCTACTCTGGAACCCCTCATAAACATCAAAGGCAAAAGTGGCTGCACTAGACCAGGTATCTTTTCCTGGCCTGTAGCTCTCCAGGCCTCTTGGAAGAAGCTTCCCCCTTTCCAAAAAATCCTGCAGCTTAACAGCGACTATCTTCTCTAAAACCTTCCCAAATGTATTTTGAAGGGTGATGATCCTAAAGCCGCTAAGCTTTGACTGATCCTTGAATGGTTTTGGGAGAGGGATGAGATAGCTGTGCACCCAATCCTGTGGTACTGATGCTGTCCTAATGCTCTGGTTAAAGCAGTCGGTCATCTTCTCCAGGTCTGCTTCGCTCAAACCCTTCATGTGGCCATACCTGACCCCATCGGGCCCTGGTGCCGTGTCTTTTGCCTTTTTCAAAATGTGTTTAACATCTTCCACCCGTATGATGTCTTCATACTGCATATTCTTCGTGGTGCCAGATAGCTCCTCTCTAACTGCATCCCTGGTGTCCGCATCATTATGATTGGTCTGCTCTAAAAATCTCTGGAGAAACGCCTCCCCTTTCTTTTTGTCTGTTGTCACGCGCACACCATCATTTCTATAGATTGTTCCCACTGTCATCGGCCGATCTTTTCTCTGCATTTGTCTGTGCAGTTTCCAGAATTTTTGCAGTGTTTTATCACCTCCAATCTCCTTCATGAAACATTCCCATTTTGCCTTTTTGGCCTCTGCGGAGGGAAGGAGGCGCCTTACTTCTCCTTTGATAGGGGATACCCCTACCCCGCTACCCGAACAAAAATATATGTGAAGCAGAAAAGAAAACAACAGTGTGATTTTCAAATCCTTTATTAACACTATCAAATAACACGTTACTTTTAATTACATGAACAGCAAAAGCAAACAAAGAAAAATATAGAAAAATGTGTGTAATAACAATAATAAAGTATAATAATTGAATTTACAAATAGTTTAAACAACACACTTATAGCTAATGGAGATGGGAGATTATGTGGATGGGTGAGGAATTTGTGTGCGGGATATGTGAGTTGGCCGGGAGATGTGTGTGTGTGTGTGTGTGTATTGGATGTGTGGTTGAGGGATGTGTGTTTGGCTTGGTGGTTGGAGGTGTGTTGGTGGAGGATATGTGGGTGGGTAATGGGACGGGTGGAGGATTTGTGAGTGGGTGGGGAGATGTGTGTAGGTGGGGAGATGTGTAGGTGTGAGGATGTGGTGGATGGGTGGAGGCATGTATGTGTATCTGGGTTGTGTGTGGTTGGGTGGGGGAGTTGGGGTGAATGGGGGATGTGTGGGTGGGTGGTGGATGTGTCTCATAACATGGTAATATGCATTGTTTATGTTTCAAAATTCATTTGACAATGTTTTTTTACCTTTGCACTATTGATGAACAAAAGATGAGTGATTGGAAGGGCTGAATGTAAGACGGGCCTGCGTGCCAAATTTGTGGTGGTACTTCAATGAACTGTTTTGCATGCGCAATAAAAGCAAACTGCAATCTATCAATAAATGTATAGGAGTGGCAGTGCACTTTGCAACAGACCTGTATAAGTTATTTGCATATCCTTTACAGGACGTCGCAATCAAATCCTAGCAATTTTGGCTGTATGTATTTCTTGGCAAGTTTATGTTCAGTAGTGACATAAGCCTGGGTCATTGAGTTGAGTGACCGGGCATGAGAAAGAAGGGAGATGAAAGTGGGAGACAGTAAAGTGACTGACCTGGCTATGAGAAAACAGCCAGTCCTGAGAAATAATGGGAAGGGTGAGTGTGGACCCCAGGGGGATGGGGGAAGGACAGTTTAGTTTTGTGTGAAGTCAAGGGACTTCAGGACAGTTAATGTGTAGATGCCGAACTGGTAGGTATTCTAAGGAGAAGCGGAGTTAGAGATCTCCATGTTGTGTTGTTCTCCTAGTTGTGAAGACAGGCCTGAACCAGAGTGGGTTCTATAGGGAGTGAGGGCCAAAACCCAGAGTGGGTTGCATAGTTGAGCAGTGGCTCCGACCCAATGTGTGAGTTGTATTGTAGGAGATCCAGCCGTGGATAGTAGCTGGACTAAATGTCTTGTGGATTTGATATGAAGCAGGCTTGAGAAGGCATTGATGTGTGCTGGTTAAAATTGTGAGGAGGATATTATATTCTATGGATTACATTATTTCTGGATGTATAAACATGTTCCGTCTGTCCGTCTTATTTCTGTAATAAAGGATTATGTGCGCCAACGGAAATCTTGTTTAATGACTGGTGAACATGCACTGCGGGGGTGAGTTATATTGCAAGACAGTTATATATCTCCATTGACACACCATGAGTATCGTTACCTAGACAACGACCATCACACGACAATATCATGAACATATCATCGTAAGAACTTCGTGATATTATCATAAAGAAGACGTGTGACAATCTGGGGTCTCTCCATTTAAGAACGACGGGGATATATTGATTATTTGGAAGGCTACATAAGGTCAAGAACAATATAAACATTGGTGTCATTCTGAGATATCTGGTGACTTCGTTCCATCAAACTAGCAAACCCTTGACAATTTGGATTGTGTGGCTTCAAGAGGGTAATGTGAACTCTTTGTGTGTGCGCCAGATAATTCACACAGACAGACGGGAGTAAAAACTCAAGCTAGCAGACAGGTCACGTAAAGGTTACTACAGGTAAATTTGATACCAACAATATCGCTGAAGCTAGCAGACAGTTCACGAAAGACCACTTCAGTTCATCAAAAGCAGCCAGCGCGCGGCAAATCAGACAGTGAGTGATTTCGCAGCGAAGTCATGTGCGCGCTGAAGACAGGTGTACGGTGTTTTTCATAGGTCAAGAGATGGGGCGTCAGAGAATTAACGCAGAGAGGTCAAAAATAGGACAGCACAGGTAAAGTCGAGTGGACAGCGAGTTGTTTGCGACAAGAAGAGGTCAGTCCTAGGTGTGTGTAGAACAGGACAGGACAGGATTGAAAATTCAAAGATACTGACAGGTGTGTGTGTGTGTGTGTGTGTGTGTGTGTGTGTGTGTGTGTGTGCTGAGGCAACGCACTGTGTTGGTCGCGGGACGACAAGTGAACACAATGGAGGAGGACGGTGGAAATTGTGAGTTTCCACGGACAAATCGGGTCAGCGCTGTTTACGAGGACAGGTGACCGAAGGGGGTAGGAACAGTGCCCCACCACAGCCGGATTGGGGCTGAGAAGGTTGTGTGGAAACTGTGTTTACTAAGGATTTTTTTCCACTAACGGTGATAAAGAGAAATTGAGGTGACATTGTGAGTTGGGGGTGGAAGGAGTAAAAGTACTCAAGAGAATTTCCACGGCCTAGTGTGGTCAAGATGACTCATTGTGAATGAACAAAACAAGGTTGTTTTGAAATAAAGCCAGATTTTATGTTTCCTCTTTGTTGAACTGTTCTACTATTGTCATCATTATTCTGTTATGAGCAAACAGTTTTAACGTGTCATTATCGCAACCATGGTCGTATTTCTTTGCCAATAAGGATCTATATATCCAGGTTTAAAGCGCTGAATATTGGCTGCCATTCATCTTTTCTCTTGGTGAATCTATAACATATATGATTCAGCAAAGCGCCATCTCCGCAACGAAAGTAACAACATATCGAAAGAACATTTTGGATAATCAATCATCATCGTCAATTTTTGCGACAGTTGGAACTTATGCTCACCACGTGAATTCAGGAACCACTCAACAAGTCGATAAGTCGCTTTGGAAACTAGCGTCGTAGACATTTCCAGCATATTGTGAAAAACTATTAACAGCAAAATAAGAACTTTTGGCGACGGATTAATAGGCACATATTTGTCGGCAAACCGGTTACACATTATTTTTTTTGCTCCCATCGTCATATTTATTGTTGTCGGGTGTTACGCAATTATTTATATGTGGTCCAGTGTTTGTCAAGAGAAGGGAATTTTTGTGTTATTTCTCGAAGGCCGGGAGACAAGGCGAAAAGTTATTTTCTGAGGTGCACCATATATAATTTCTGGGAAGAAAATCGAAAGGTCGGTTTATTTGGTTCTGCAGGGACGGTCCTGAATTATATAACGTGCCAGTTTGTGTTTGACGTCAGATTTCTGTATATTTTTATGCTTTAATTTTTTTTTCTCTTTCTTTCTTTTTGTTATATTTACATATGATATTTGTTGTGGTCGGATATATGTTATTATTGTGTCTTTCGTCATTTCTACTGTCTAGTGGTCTTTGTCAGTTTATATTTATATATTACGCGCACGGTGGATGTCCCTACACAAGCTTGTGGTTGTTACTGTGGTTTATTTCTGTGTGATCACCTTCTCCGTGTACTTCGCTTGTGAGTCTAGCGTTTTATAGAAAACACTTAGTGTTATCATCCATTTGTTTGTATATGTATTTATATGTATGTTTAACAATATTTCCAGGGACTTTATGAACTTGTGGTCATAGATATATAGATATAAGGGAGCATAGGGGATAGTCCCCCTCACTACCTAGTGCTTATAGAGTGACTGGGTGAGTACAGAGTGATATTTTAGCACTACGAATTTTCGTACACAGGGAGTGCTGGTGTACTTGGGGAAGTGACCAGAGACTGACAGCAGAGTCTTCACATTTATAGTTGGCTGACAGACAGCAACGTGTCCACATGTACAAGATGCCTACTTTAATGGAATAAATTGAAGCAGGTGAACGAATAGGCCTGAAAGGTAAAGAGTTACAGGAGTTTGCAGAAGCAAAATTAAAAGACGTTCAGCACTGGGAAAGAGAGGAGAGGCATAATGAACGCGAGGCAAAACGTCTGCAGGAAGAAAAGGTAGCTGAAGACAAGCGTCTACAGGAAGTAAAGTTAGCTGAGATAGAAAACAAGCGTCTACAGGAAGAGAAAGAGACACAAATGAAAATGGAAATTGAGAAAGAGAAGATTAAGATGGAAGCTGAAATTGCACTTCGAAAATTAGAACTATCTTCGAAAGGTCAAAGTGAGGAAAACAGAAGACCTTCCCATCCCTCACAGCGACTAAAACTGCCATATTTTACGGACCGAGACAACCTTGAATCATATTTGGATAGATTTCAAGCAAGTGCGAAAACTTTAGGCATCACAGAAAACGAGTATGCGATGCGACTTGGCGAGTTTCTTACGGGTAAGGCACTAGACACCATGTTCAATTTACCTGTAGAAGAACGAAACAACTACACTATCTTACGTCAACGTTTGCTGACAAAGTTCCAACTAACTGAACATGGATATAGAACAAAGTTTAGACAGTTAGTGCCAGAAACAAATCAAGATTTCACAGACTTTGTTAACACAGTAAAGAACACATTTAACAAATGGATGGAGCTCGCAGAAGTAGGGAAAGATTTATTAAATTAGTAGATTTAGTGTTAAGAGACAAAGTATTAGCTTCATGTAATACCAATTTAGTGGCTTTCTTTGAGGAACGTAAGCCAAAGGACATAGACACAATGTCTCAGTTAGGGCAAAACTATATGACTGCACATCCTAACAGTTCTATTGGTAGAGAAATGACTGAGGAAATAGTCTGTGCAGCATATACGAAACAGGACCAGAATGCAGTTATTAGACCAAGATCAAAAAGTGTAGATTTAAAACAAAGATATGAGGAACAAGAACCTAAAGACAATGGTTCCCGTGGCAACGTTTTTGGCAGAGCAGGACGGTACCCATATAGAAGAGGGAATTTCCTGAGACGTCCAAATAGTTATGCCGGATGTTGGAATTGTGGGAGCTGGAGACACAAAATGGCAGATTGTGATGCACAACCATCAGATGGACCAACGAACAACATTAAAAGGGAGATCACTTGTTTCAAATGTGGAAGGAAGGGGCATGTCAGTCATCAATGTAGGATGAGAGAAACAGAGCACTCAAATGCAGCACAAGTAATTGAGACGCTGAACAATGAAGATTGTAGTGGGTGCAAACCTCTTTTTGAAAAAGATGGTCAGCCAGTCTTAATATGTGGTCACACAGTTAAAGCAGGATCAGCAGTGCATGAAGGAGGAAGTCTTAAGATGCATCATGGGTTTGTTAATGATAGGCCAGCGTTAACAATTAGGGATTCCGGATGTACATCCATCGGGGTGAGAAAGAGTTTAGTGCATCCCTCGGATTATACAGGGAAAAAGATTAGATCCATAACATTTAATGGGACAGTAGAATTCTACCCAATAGCCGTGATAACAGTAAAAACACCGTACATAACAGGAAGAGTGACAGCATGTGTTTTGGACTCACCAGTGGCTGATTTGATCATAGGAAATGTTATAGGAGTGAAAGATTGTACAGAAGAGGAAGTAGTTTATTGGGACCAGAAATATAGTGTAAGCATTAATAAGGTAGTTACCACAAGAGAACCTAAATTAGAGAGTATAGCTGAGGTAGAAGAGTCACTTGAAGTAGACACAGGAACTCAGGACAAGGATAGTACAGCTGAGCAGATGAGAATGGATCCCAAATATAGTGCTAGTGGCTCCCAGAGACAAGATACTACTCTGAACAAATGTTCCCAAGGGTGTAGGAGAGTAGAACATAGGCAGTCAAAGAAAGGTAGATGGTGCTTCGAGAGGAAGAACAATGTTCTCACTCGCCGCTTTTCAGATAGTAGAACTGCACGTGGGCAAGGAGCAGTACCTTTAACACACAGAGACCGATATACTAGAACAGCTCAGGATAGTGCATGTGCAGGGCACATAGGCAGAAGGCATATGCAGCAGAAAGCAAGGTGCCAGGTATATGGGCCAAGATTGAATAAAGAGACTAAACAGAGACTCAAGAGTAACGGTGCAATATGCAGATAGGAAAGTTGAGTTAGGTCAAAAGAGTGTTCGCGACATTACTAACCCAGGGCTAGAGATAGCAAACAGATGTTGTAATTGTAGAGGTACCATGAGTCATGGGTACATGAAAGGTAGTCACAGCATCGACAGGAATCAGAGGTGGGTTGATGCAAGAACAGAACCATCTGATATAGGGTCGGTACATAAATAGTATTGTGTGGTCGTGAAGTAGTAAGAGACATGTGGGTACATAAGTAGAATGCTTTTCTATGATGTATTATTATTATGTGATGTGTTAGTTCATGCATTGGTATACAAGATAGAAAGTTGTTTGTATTTATGTGTGGGGAATATGGAGTGTACTATGAGCATTTGATGTATTATTTAGGATGGTAGCTGGAGTAAGGTGCAGCCATACTTAGGGCTACCCAGGCTATATGTCTGGGTCACATGTTTAGTAAGTTTAGTCCCCCAATATTTGAAAACGAAGTTTTCTTTTAAGAGGGGGGTGATGACATAAGCCTGGGTCATTGACATTGAGTTGAGTGACCGGGCATGAATGGAGATGAAAGTGGGAGACAGTAAAGTGACTGACCTGGCTATGAGAAAACAGCAAGTCCTGAGAAATAATGGGAAGGGTGAGTGTGGACCCCAGGGGGATGGGGGAAGGACAGTTTAGTATTGTTTGAAGTCAAGGGACTTCAGGACAGTTAATGTGTAGATGCCGAACTGGTCGGTATTCTAAGGAGAAGCGGAGTTAGAGATCTCCGTGTTGTGTTGTTCTCCTAGTTGTGAAGACAGGCCTGAACCAGAGTGGGTTCTATAGGGAGTGAGGGCCAAAACCCAAAGTGGGTTAAATAGTTGAGCAATGGCTCCGACCCAATGTGTGGGTTGTAATGTAGGAGATCCAGCCGTGGATAGTAGCTGGACTAAATATCTTGTGGATTTGATATGAAGCAGGCTTGAGAAGACATTGATGTGTGCTGGTTAATATTGTGAGGAGGATATTATATTCTATGGATTACATTATTTCTGGATGTATAAACATGTTCCGTCTGTCCGTCTTATTTCTGTAATAAAGGATTATGTGCGCCAACGGAAATCTTGTTTAATGACTGGTGAACATGCACTGCGGGGATGAGTTATATTGCAAGACAGTTAGATATCTCCATTGACACACCATGAGTATCGTTACCTAGACAACGACCATCACACGACAATATCATGAACATATCATCGTAAGAACTTCGTGATATTATCATAAAGAAGACGTGTGACAAGTAGGTTGCCAATGCTTTCCGACTGACTGACACTCAAACTGTTTGTATTAAAACCAATGCAAGAGTGTCTTATAGAAGTATAGTGACAACGAGTTAAGTCTGCTGATATCCCACTGCCACACAAGTCATCTCCATCTCCATGTGTTATAGACTGGGGACAAGAGAATCACACCGAAGACTTCATCAACAAACAATAAACAAGAAAACAACTCGGGCGTAAGAAAAACAATCTGATCAACAGAACAAGTTCCATTCCTAATTTTTGTGTTCATCAAATTACTTTTAAGATTGACTTAAGTTCTACTTGTTTTCTTGTTCGCCGATGAAGACTGGACCAAACAGAAGCTTGTATCTGTGCACATGTTTTCCCTGTACACCTTCCTAGTTATATTTGGTCTCTGACTCATCCCTGGGTTCAACTGCATACTTGGTGGTCAGCATGGCCGAATGGATAAGAACACATGTTCTTAAACATCCGGTGTGCTGATGCCGAGGTAAGGGGTTCAACCCCTACACCGGGCAGTTTGACCAAAATGCTGACCTATCGTCCTTGCTTGGAGATGTAAATTACAAGTACCTCTGAAGTCGGAGTGGATTCACTTAATGGCTAGGGACACTGTTAATAGGGGAAGCTAATCCACATGCAAAGTTCATTCCAGCATTACTTGAAATAGTGTGTATGGACTACGCTTGAGTTCAAAGCGAGCGAGCGCAAATAAAAGAAATTTAAAAAAAAACATGCTTCAGAGAATTTTCAATGAAACCCACAGCAGCCTGCTGACAATGTTAATGTTCAATCAAACCCACAGCAGCTTGCTGACAATATTAATGTTCAATGAAACCCACAGCAGCCTGCTGACAATGTTAATGTTCAATCAAACCCACAGCAGCTTGCTGACAATATTAATGTTCAATGAAACCCACAGCAGCCTGCTGACAATGTTAATGTTCAATGAAACCCACAGCAGCCTGCTGACAATGTTAATGTTCAATCAAACCCACAGCAGCTTGCTGACAATATTAATGTTCAATGAAACCCACAGCAGCCTGCTGACAATGTTAATGTTCAATCAAACCCACAGCAGCTTGCTGACAATATTAATGTTCAATGAAACCCACAGCAGCCTGCTGACAATGTTAATGTTCAATGAAACCCACAGCAGCCTGCTGACAATGTTAATGTTCAATCAAACCCACAGCAGCTTGCTGACAATATTAATGTTCAATGAAACCCACAGCAGCCTGCTGACAATGTTAATGTTCAATCATACCCACAGCAGCCTGCTGACAATGTTAATGTTCAATGAAACCCACAGCAGCTTGCTGACAATATTAATGTTCAATGAAACCCACAGCAGCCTGCTGACAATGTTAATGTTCAATGAAACCCACAGCAGCCTGCTGACAATGTTAATGTTCAATCAAACCCACAGCAGCTTGCTGACAATATTAATGTTCAATGAAACCCACAGCAGCCTGCTGACAATGTTAATGTTCAATGAAACCCACAGCAGCCTGCTGACAATGTTAATGTTCAATCATACCCACAGCAGCCTGCTGACAATGTTAATGTTCAATGAAACCCACAGCAGCCTGCTGACAGGGTAGCTTCCAGAAATGTCCTATCATAGTCATAAACTTCCAGAAATGTCTCAGCAGTCATAAACGTCCAATTATAGTCAAAAGTTATATCTCGAAATTGTGGCACAAAAGTTGTAAATATTGTCCGAAAACATGTACTTTGTGACTGTGGCGCCACTGAAATTCTGCTAAATAAGTGTTAAACACTGCACGACTAGTGCTACCTTGGTATCTTTGTTTCCTTTTTACTTGCATCCACAACCCTTCAATTGTTTGGGTGTGAATGTCACTGTGTACAGGGTCAACAAAGTTATTGGCATGAACAACAACTGTATGATCGTAGATGCCATGGTTTAGTTGACCTACGTTGTTGTAGCCTCGCCAGGCATCGGTGACAATGGTCGTTCCTGGTAAGACGTGATCACTTATAATGCGTTCCAGTGTTGTCGCATCTCGCCTTTCCACAACTTCCAACCAGCAACGACCACTACCACGTTCAACGAGGCCAACTACCCATTGACCACGACGAAAGTGACCACGGTGGTACTTTCGGTGGAAAAAGTAGCTCTCGTCAACTTCAACGACCACTGACTGTCCCTGAGCATCAAATCCTCCCAACAGTGGATTGTTACGCAGCAACCAGTTGTAACACTCTACCCGAAAATAGTTATTACATTCGACCCCCGAAACTAATGACATCGGACGTTGGCAACGTGAACATTCTGCTGTGTTTCGTATATATAAATAACTCCTGAATTAGCACATCGCCCCGGAATCGGAAATAATCACCCAATGAGGCCCTGTAAAGGAGACTGTTTACACCTAAGAGTTATCTCCCGATTTAAACCCGTCGGTCGGAACAGTGCCATATATATATATATATATATATATAATGTAACAGACAATATATGTAATATGAAAGATAATCTCTAGTTGCATGGTAAATTTGGAGATATATTAGAAGGAATCAACTGGCGATTACAGACCATCATTACATGTAACAAATGATACTTATGACAATAATTGAACAGTAAGTTCAGATATACAGATGTATTTTTAATGACTGTGCAGTGTTTGAAAATATTGCCTGTCCAAGTTTTGTATTATGTTGCGTGAACTTTACAGACGGTTAATACAAAACTTGGACCAGCATTATTTTCAAACACTGCACAGTCATTAAAAATACACCCTGTATTAGAAAAGATGGAAGACATCCTGCAGAAAAATGTGTGAAGATATACGAAATAACCAGATAATGTAACCACTTACGAATAGGAAACGTAATAATTTGTATTAAATCATTACGACCAGTAATACAGATTCTGAAAAGCGTGAAGTCACAAGGCTGTGATATCAAACACCAAAGGAAATAATAAGAATTTATGGTCCATTTATGTCATTCACTACGTATGCAGATCTGAAACATCGTACTTCGTCCCAAAGCATGGAAGAGAGCAACATATCTCTCCCAAAGAAAGGAGATTTAAAATGGTGAACAACTATAGCACTATCCCATCAACTTCTGCTAGCAAAAAGCACAAATAAGATTAAAAGGAAATTTGAATAACAAGAAGTGCAGGCATGTTTCAGAACGGGCCACGAAACCAGAAATCATATTCCATATGAGAATCATGGCTGAGAAATGGAGAGATTATAATGTCGATTGTCATACTAGTTTCATAGCCTACTGACAAGCTTTCCAATGTGCTCAAGATCAGAAATTGTTTAACCGAATGCCAGACATGGGGATTATAGCAAATCTCATTCACTTTATTTAGATGTATTTATTTATTTATTTATTTATTTATTTATTTGCGTTCGATCGCTTTGCACTCAGGCGTAGTCTATACGAAACTTACTACTACTTCTAGTTCACTGGGCTGATTTTTCCGAGTGGATTAGTTTTCCCTATTGCTTGTGTCCCTTGCCAACAGGCGAACCCACTCCGATATCAGAGGCACTCACAATTTATAAACCCAAGTTAAGCACGAGTAGGCACCAGTTCAGTTCAACTGACCGGTGTAGGGGTTGAACATTATAATGAAGAATGAAAAAATAAATATTTAAAAGGTAAGTAATTTAAAAAGCTAACAGACAACACACACAAAAAACTTACACACACATATTTTGATAGATCATGTCACACTTAGTGGGTGTTGTGTTCAGTATGGCGCGGCCCGCTATTGCTTTCAACGACATTGTCTAGTCCCATTCTGGGTTGTGTCCCCCTGGGAATTCAGGCCACTTTTAACCTCAACTTCTGCCCCACACCCCTCGTGGGTCTTCTGAGAGCCTGCTAACGTATAGTGACGACATGTCCAGCAGCAAAGTGATGCACAAGTACAGTGTCAGTTCACAGATTGCCAGAGTACAAGAGGACTGAGTACACAGTTATATGACGTCGCGGCCAAAACGTGAATAAATACTTCACAACTTAGAGGAGTTACAGAATCATCATCATCATGTACAATGCTGATAAGCATGTACGATCATGTTTCACTTTCTCACACGATCCCCAGAGGATCAGCATTGTGTTCTTGTCTCGAACATGCCATCCAGCCAAACATTCCAGATATTTACTTCTCTGTTTTCCTTTCCTTTTTTTTTTTGTGTTTTTTTGTTTGTTTTTTTCACTCAACCTTGCCAGTTGTACAGATTTCTCTAGTTTATTTCTTCTCATAACAAACCCAACAATATTTTACTGTCTACATCTAATTTATCTAATCAGTTTACGGTTCTCAATTGCTTCTTGTATCGCTTGCTCATTTATCAGGGTTTCTGCGGTTTTCTTTGCATTTTCCTAAGAAACCAAATTCCCACTGAAATAAGATTTTGTCGGCGTTTCTGCTCACTGTCCACGTTTTACATCTATACAAAACTACAGGTTCTATGTAACACTATAATACTCTTTCTCGTTGCAACTGATATCTTTATTTTTGCCAGCATATTTTCAATCTTACGAAAAGCTACCTTCTTGTTCTAATCTCTTCAAGAATCACATTTTGCAGAATGTATATGGCAAATCATTGTGACAATATGTAACAAAGTGAGGTTATATCTGGAGAGTGCACGAATGCTCGCGGACATTATTTATAGCTACAGGCCAAACAGGGGTAATGTTGGAGCTTGTCCTTGTCATCTATTTGAGCGATTTAGAAGCAAATAAGAAACAATCTGTTTGGTGATATATCACAATGATGCAAAGGATAGTGTAGACTTCACACATCGTATACAATTCTTGACGTGATCTCGCATTAACCACCGGCTGGTAAAATGAATTGCAGGTGCATGTAGTAGAAGAACGGTGGTTTGGAAATGGGAATATTTGAATCACTGAAGATCTGTCCCAACCTGCTACATGGCTCACCATTATCGCAGGTCTTGTTCAAAATCTCTAGCTCAAAACTGTTCAGTAGACAAGATGCTGGATCAGGAAGAACATTGAGGTTCCCGTGTGGTGTCTTACGGTATCGGAGTGATATGAATACACAAGCCATGATAACAAATATAAAATGACAGCAGATAATAACTGGGTGATGTGAACAGACCAATACTGTGGTGAACTCTAGGAAGGCCAGTGCAGTGTGATGTTCTTTGAATAACGCCATTGGGAAATCAGCATTTCCTAACATATCTTTTATATAGCAGGTAATTGACGCACGTAGTATGTATCACGGGGTAGCGGGGTAGGGGTATCCCCTATCAAAGGAGAAGTAAGGCGCCTCCTTCCCTCCGCTAGCCTACGGGACACCCTTGGGCAAGGTGGAGTACCCGTTTAGCCCCCCGATCAGGGTTACGTGAAGCCATGGGTGCAGGTGGTGGATGAAGATGTAGAGCAGCCGACAGATAGTTGTAGGTTATGGTCTACACCTTCACGACGGTAGGCAGAGGATCTCCTTTTTTGAGGAGACAATGGCTACGGTCACTGACCAGTATGGTCACTGCTGGGAAGGAAAGCAATGGCAAACTACCTTCTTTACACATGCCAAGAAAATCATGTTGTGTTCACTTATCGATAATCAGAGAAACGGCGTAAATGGGTGCTCCATAGGAGCAGCCTCGCCCGGTAGGGATAGTCATGCGCACCAGGTGACTCCAGACCGTCAACAGGCTACTAGGTGCAAAAGATTAATATCATTGAAAGTAGGAACTTGGAATGTTAGAACAATGAATGCAGATGGAAAGTTGGAGGACATCAAAAAAGAAATGGAGAGAGAGAAGATTAACATATTAGGAATATCGGAAACGAGATGGAGAGGAGCAGGGATAAGGACAGGAGAGGATTGTAAGATTATTTACTCGGGGGGAGAAGAACAGCAAAGAGGTGTAGCCATTATATTAGATAAGCAAACATCAAATTCTGTCAAAGGATATTGGGCTGTGTCAGACAGAGTTCTATTAGTAAAATTAAACGGAAGACCTTTTAAAATAAATGTAATTCAAGTATATGCCCCAACAAGTGAAAGCAGTGAAGAAAGTATAGAGGCATTTTATAATGACATGGAGTCTGCTTTGAAGAACTGTAAAAAATCAGAAATAAATATCATAATGGGTGATTTCAGCGCAAAAATAGGAAAGCAAAGCGATGGATACAGTGTAGGCAACCATGGTTTGGGAGAGAGAAATGAAAGAGGTTACAGACTTGTAGAATGGGCAAAAGAACAAGAATTGGTTGTAGGAAACACCTGGTTTAAACAACATCCTAGAAGATTATGGACATGGAGGAGTCCAGACAGCAGGATTAAAAACCAGATAGATTACATCCTGATGAGCAAAAGGTTTCGAAATGCATTAACAGTTGTAAAAACAGTTCCAAATGCAGACTGTTACAGTGATCACAGATTAATTACTGGCACATTGAGGGTAAAGTTAAAGAAAGTCAAGTATACAGCAGGAAACCCTAAATATGACTTGTGCAAATTGAAAACTGACAAAGAAATACAAGATAATTTTAACATAGAAGTAAAGAACAAATTTGATTTATTGTCTGATCTAGAGATCCTATTTCAAGATGTAGATGATCAATGGAAAATGCTGAAGAATTCAATCAGTTGTGCAGCAGAAAAAACTATTCCAAAAGTAAAGAAAGTTGGCCGTAAGACATGGATGACTGAAGAAATTTTACAACTAATGGAAACAAGAAGACAGAACAAAAATAATCCTGCCAAATATGAAGAAATTCACAGAAAAGTCAGAACCTTATGTAAGGAGGCTAAAGAAACATGGCTTGAGAAAAATTGCAGAGAAATTGAAAAACAACACAACAGTAAAAATGCGAAACTAATGCACAAAAGAATTCAGGAGATTACTAATCAAAGAACACGTACATCAGCAGGCTGCCTAAAGACAAAAGATGGAAGAGTCATAATAGAAAAAGATCAGATTTTACATGTATGGTCAGATTACGTGAAAAACCTTTATGACGATAGCAGAGACGAACAATATATTGTTCAAAATAACAATGAAGGGCCAGCAATTTTGAAGATGGAGGTTCAGAATGCTCTTAATCATATGAAATCTGGCAAAACCCCCGGTCCAGACAGCGTCACAACAGAAATGATTAATGCTTTAGAAGAATATGGAATAGATAAAGTTACCAGTCTGCTTAATACAATATATGATACTGGAAACATACCTCATGAGTTATGTAATTCTGTATTTATTGCAATCCCAAAGAAATCAGGAGCCTTGGAATGTGATCAACATCGAACAATTAGTATAATGAGTCACATCACGAAGATTTTGCTAAGAATTATCATGCAAAGAGTTAGGAGGAAAATACAACCTGAAATAGGAGAAGAACAATGTGGGTTTGTAGTAGGCAAGGGTACAGTAAATGCTGTGTATATACTGAGAACCGTAATCGAACGTTCTATAGAAGTAAACAAAGATCTACACCTTTGCTTCATTGACTACACAAAGGCTTTTGATAAAGTGAGACATGTCAACATGATAAGGATGCTTGAAGATCTACAAATTGATGGGAAAGACCTTAGACTTGTAAAAAACATATATTGGAAACAACAAGCTGCCATAAGAGTTGATAATGAAGTAAGCCAATATCAGTCTATTAAGAGAGGTGTGAGACAGGGATGTGTAATGTCTCCAGATCTGTTTTCCCTGTACAGTGAAAATATTTTCAGAAATATTGAAAATATGGAAGGAATCAACATTGGGGGACGATGCATCAATAACATTAGATATGCAGATGATACAGTCTTGATTGCAGACAATGAACAGGACCTGCAAAATTTAGTAGATGCGGTTGTTACACATAGTGAACAACAAGGGTTAGAATTAAATTGTAAAAAGACACAGATTATGGTCGTCACTAAGAAGAACGAAATACCACAGTGTAATATACAAGTAAATGGGAATACTCTTCAACAAGTGAATAGGTACAATTACCTCGGAACAGTAATAACATCTGATGGGAGATGCCTTGAAGAGATTAGAACAAGAATCGCCATGGCAAAAGTAGCCTTTAGCAAGATGAAAAACATACTGACCAATAAAAAGATGTCAATTGAAACGAGAAAAAGAGTGTTGAGATGCTACATAGAACCTGTACTTTTATATGGATGTGAAGCTTGGACAATGAGCAGCCAGGCTGAAAAATATCTGATGGCTGTAGAAATGTGGTTTCTGAGGAAAATGCAAAGAATACCATGGACAGCCAGAAAGACCAATGAACAAGTCCTTCAAGAAACAAATGAAGATCGTAAACTGATCAGAGACATTAGACGTAGACAGTCACAGTTTTTTGGGCATGTTATGAGAAGAAATGATTTGGAGAACTTGGTGACAACTGGTAAGATCGAGGGGAACAGACCAAGGGGAAGACCTAGAAACAAGTATCTGGATGGCTTGGCCTTGTGGCATGGTCGAGACAAAAACACGGAACTGATCCACGACTCTGTTGATCGAGTGAGATGGCAGAACATGACCGCCCACGCTTACCGGCATGGCACATGATGGATGGAGTATGTATCAAAGTCTGACATTTCATCCGTGTCTGTCATATATGTATCATGCAGAGAAGACTATTATTAAATGAATATGTTTTTTTTCCGCGTTTCCATCCTGCTTCAGGATATTGCGGTCAACCTCAGCATCTTTCAGCTGTATGTTGATTCCTAGGCTAGATTACGCTCATCAGCAAGCCACATCTTTCTGAGCGACCGGCTCCATACTATCATAAGTCACTGGTGCGACTCGAACCGCTTCCAATTCTCGTGCACTCACGACAACCACGAGAGTATTCGGGGTTACGGAGAAAGCTGCTAACTCCTCGGCCAGGGAGCCGGCATTAAATGAATATGAGACCTAGAAATGCTGAAGACTATTGCTCCTAAGCACAAGGAACAGGGCTTGTTTGCCTCATTGCTCAATCACCCAGTCCTGTCTCAAACGGATTATTGCCTGGGTATTTAAAGCTAACTATGGTTAGAACAGAATATTAAGAAGACACAGATTATGGTCGTCACTGGGAAGAAGGAAATACCACAATGTGATATACGAGTAGATGGACATATTCTTAAACAAGTGAATCGATACTGTTATCTTGGCACAGTCATAACATCTGATGGGAGATGCCTTGAAGAGATTAGAACAAGAATTGCCATTGCGAAGGTAGCCTTTTGCAAGATGAAAGACATACTGACCAATAAAAAATATCAATTGAAACGAGAAAAAGAGTGTTGAGGTGCTACATATAACCTATACTTTTGTATGGATGTGAAACTGATGGCTGTGGAAATGTGGTTTATGAGGAAAATGCAAACAATATCATGGTCAGACAGAAAAACCAATGAGCAAGTCCTTCAAGAAACAAATGAAGATAGTAAACTTATTAGAGCCCTTAGACGTAGACAGTCACAATTATTTGGGCATGTTATGAGAAGAAATGACTTGGTGACAACGGGTACGATCCAAGGGAATAGACCAAGGGGAACACCGAGAAGTAAATACCTGGATGGATTGGCCACGTGGCATGGTCGAGACAGGAACACGGAGCTGATCCACGACTCTGGTGATCGAGTGAGATGGCAGAACATAACTGCCCACGCTTACCAGCATGGCACATGATGGATGGATGAATTTAAAGCTTTCAGTGTACAGGAATGAGCGATTGACCGAGTGGCTATAATGCGGAGGGTTATTTCGGGAGGTTTCTTTCGTGTTCGAATCCTCGGTAAGGTGTGGATTCTTTTCTGTCGGGGAAACAAAAAACAATCGTAACCTGCACAGTTCGTGGCGTTAATTCCTCAGGCTCAAGACACCCACCCCCACTGCTCTACACCACAAGGTACTACAGACAGTAGATAACAGTTGCAGTGTACAGGAATGAGTTTAAGATAATCCAGTTTATCAAACGATACAGTTAAAAAATAAAACTCGTTTTCTGAACTTAAAAAATGTCAGTAAGCAAAATTATACGACAACCATGGATTACAAACAATAATGAAGAAATTAATCATGTCACATAATTCAAAACTTTCATGCCAAAATTAAATAATATTAATAGCCTATGGCTCAACATCAGCAACAGAAGATTTGTGGGAAACAATAGGGGTAGATACGAGAGAAAATTCTTGACTGTCGTCAGTGGTGGAACAGAATGGTATAAGTACACGACCTGCTGCATGCCGTTAGAAATCGCAAGATGCCGATAAGTATGGTACCCAGCTGGAGACCATGCTTAACAGGTTAAGATGGTGACATCGTTATTACTGTAACATTAATTTCTCCCGAACTTGGATTATTGAAAGTGCTGAAAGTCCAACCATTGTTAGAGCCATAGAAACTCTTGTTAGACACGGAATGCCCAGAAAAGACTGTGCCTCAATAATTTCAATGTGGATTTATTAAAGCTACAAGAGGGAGTTGTACACAGGAAACAGATGTTTAAAAGTCGCCAGGAAAACCAGAAAGAAAGGATCTCCCAACACAAACCAAGAAGACAATGCAACAGTCTGACTGTCCTCATCGGTGGAATTTAATTGTTGTGTTTAATTGGACATGATGCAGCTAATGATACCAGATACACCAAAAATGAATTATCTGTGCACAGTGTTTGTCATCATGGCCAGTACGGTATGCTGTCGTCACGTGCTGCTGGATTGGCTTGAAAGAATATGTTGATATTCTGCATGTCGTGTAGTCGACTAGATTAGTCGACGGATCAACACCGTTATGACAGTATATGTCATAACGGCGTTAATCCGTCGACTAAATTAGTCGACTAAACTATGTGGTGTAGTAGAGCTGATCATGCAAAGCATCACATTTTTCTTCCTGGTCCGTTATGACATATACTTGCATCAAGGCCATTTAAAAATTGATGGATGAAACTGACGTGCTAGAGAAGATAATGTAAATTGTGATAATCTACTCGCAATTTAGCACTTTTACAGTTGCCGTTCCTACAAGGAATCAGAGAGTGTCATTAGCTGCAAAGGCGCTGATTAAGAAATGATTATAATTTAATAATGATGTGCCATAGAGGTTGCACATTTTCAGCCCACTAGTTGTTCAAGGTTTAATGAATTAAGAAAAGCAAGTGGAAAAATAAAATCAAGTTTTTAAATGACGACATAAGGGGTCCAACAGAACACGTGCACGACCTCCTGAGTCACTCCACGAGAGTGAGGAATATAGACCATCTCATTGACTATTTGTCTTCAACACTACGCCTGACTCAGCAACAGGGTATCTCCGTACTGTCTGCCGCTAGGGAGGGAGGCTGAGTTGCACGTTTATTTCATGCTCAACAATACCGCCGCATGAAGTGATACACCCATGAAACAATGAATTGAGGCACATCTTTGCTACTTCGGCACATTAGAGCAGACTATAACTATACACGTTAGCAACTGTTTTGAAGGAGCCATCCATCCATCATCATGTGCCATGCCGATAAGCGTGGGCGGTCATGTTCTGCCATCTCACTCGATCACCAGGATACTTGTGATAAATTGTCACATTCAACTCCACTACATGTAAGAGTGTGTGTTAGTCAGAAAGAGAATTCTTTACAATAGGAAATCTACGATCCGCGCCGTGTGGTTTATGGAGAAATATATGTTTGTCTGAGCAACCATTGTGTGGAGGCCTACATATTACAATGGATGCATGAGAAGATGGACCAACTGTTAGGGTAACAGATCATGGACTATGGTCATGCGAAGTCGTTTGCACAGAAGAAGAATCAGTTGTAATAACGATCTTTCAACTGTTGCAGCGACTACACAGCGGTCATAGGATCTTTCATTAGAAATTGTGTGTTATATTACTCAACCCTACCAAGAAATATTTTTTTCTTTGATTGTTGGGGGGTTTTTTGGTTTTTGTTTTCGTTTTTGGTGCCAAACATTTTACGCCTGATTTTGAATAATAGAAGCCTGCTAAATCCAAATATCACATTTAATTGTCTGTAGCAGCGATAGTTTTTGAGATTCATGCCTTTATGTATTTAATTAATATTATTATAGTATTTTCTGTACAAGGCTCTGGATAAGAAACTATTTGTATCTAGTCCCTTTCAAGATTTGGAATTCCAATGGTTTAGAGAGAGAGCTAAAGAACCACTGTAATGATTGTAATTTCTGTGTTGTCATATTAATTGAACTGATGGGGTACAAAATCACCAAACAATAGAAATATCCAGATTTAGATTCTGCTAGAAGACCTGTTCCACACGGAGATGACATACCAATTCCAACTTGCAGTCAGATTTCGGATTCCTTACTAGAAGATGAGATAACAGTGGCATGTGGAACTAGTGTAGTGATGATGATTTTGACGATGATTTTCCAGCTACTCAAAGCTTCGACCAGCGTAAACTGAATGGTCTAATCCGAAATCTATATCTCCCCAAAGAATCTTCAGAATTTTTGGCTTTAAGATTGAAAGAAAGAAAGAATTACTGACTGCTGAAACAAAGGTTACATTTTATCGCAGCAGAGATTTGTGTTTTTTATTAATGTAGGAGGTCTTTAAACGAAATGGTTGTAAGTTATACACCAGACGAGTGGCGACTTTTCATTGACAGCTCTAAAAGAAGATTGAAAGGTGTTCTCTTCCACTATGGTAAAACATATGGCCCAAGTCCAATTGCTCATTCTACTACAATGAAGGAGGAGTATGCTACAATTAGTACAGTTCTGGAAACATATAATTATTTAGAATATAACTGGATGGTTTGAGTATATCTAAAAAGATTATAAACACCTTTCTTGGCCAGCAAACGGAATTCACCAACTATCCATACATTATATGTTTGTGGGATAACAGGGCAAAAGATACATTTTGGACAACGAAATAATGACCGTTGAAGGATGAATTTAGAGTTGGAGATGACCATATTGTCAACAAGTCTCGCATTGATCGAAAAAGAGTTATACTGCCACCATTACATGTAAATATGACTTGATGAAGCAATTTGTTGAAGCACAGAGCAAAGATGGTACCCGTTTTAATTATTTATGCAGAAAGTTTCCAGAATTTAGCATAGACAAACTTAAGGCTGGAATTTTTGATGGACCACACATTAGAAAGTTTATAAAACGATCCACATGTTATTTATTTGACGAAGATAACAGAGTTCACTGTCTGGTCATCATTGGTTTAGTTGAGCAAAACTTTCTGGATAAATTTAAAGCAGACAATTATTCTGTATTAGTTAAAAAAATATTGCTGACGGGTTTTTGTCAGCTAGGCAGCAATATGAGCATAACATTGCACTACCTCCATAGCCATTTACATTGCTTACCCGAGGATCTTGGGGACTTTAGTTAGGAGCAATGTGAAAGATTTCACCAAGATATAAAAACAACGGAAGAGAGATATTAGGGAATTTGGGATGAGCACATGACGGCAGATTACTGTGGGACCCTTAAACTTGACTGCCCGGGCATATCGCATTCTAGGAAGTCCTCACAAAGAAGGTTTTTTGTATTGACTACATATTACAAAATGTTAGTGATAAAGAGTGCAATACATGTTTGGTGTTTTATATGAAGGCAATACATGCACAGTAATTGCATATAATATGAATGCAGATCACAATTAAAATGTCAGTGGTGGCACTTAACTCTAGGGTTGTACATAGCATAGGCCAAATGGTACCTGAGAGTTGCTGCAGATAGGGATCATAGACTAAAACTAGGAAGGTCATGGATGGCATAGGCGGAAAATATATGTACGTGAGGTTTGTGATCTAGAGACCATCAATATTGAAAAAGAGTGGATGGAAGTACCGGCAGACAGGACGGACTGGCACAATGTGATAGTAACACTGGGTCGTGAGTGCAGAGAATGGACAGCGAGCCGCACAGAGTTTGAGGTGCAACAGCTGATCCATAGTAATACACATCAAGGTGACATAATGATCTATAGTGATGGGTTATTAGTGAGAAACAGGCGGAGTGGTTGTGGTTTCATTGCGAAGGCTAATGGACGATTCTTGAGAAAGGAGAGTATGGCATTTGAGGCTACTACCTCCAGCATAAGAATAGAGGTGGAAGCGGTCACAGCGGCATTCCGTTGGTTAGAGGAGACCACTGCAACACACACTGTCTTCATCTCGGACTCAGGGTGTATGCTTAGTAAAGTGGAGAAAGGAATGTATCGTGTGGAATGGTTCACCTGGCTTCAGAGGTAACAGATTGTAAGAAGTGCATGGATATTTTTCCCTGTCCATGCTGGAGTGCGGACTGAAGGGAGAATTTAAATAGGATAATAATAGAAGACAATGCAACAGTCTGACTGTCGTCATTTTTGGAATTTAATTGATGTGATTAATTGGACATGATGCAGCTAATGATACCAGATACACCAAAAATGAATTATCTGTACACAGTGTTTGTCATCATGGCGAGTACGGTATGCTGTCGTCGCGTGCTGCTGGATTTGCTTGAAAGAATATGTTGATATTCTGCATGTCGTATAGTCGACTAGAATAGTCGACGGATCAACACCGTTATGACAGTATATGTCATAACGGCGTTAATCCGTCGACTAAACTAGTCGACTAAACTATGTGGTGTAGTAGGGCTGATCATGCAAAGCATCACATTTTTCTTCCTGGTCCGTTTTGACATATACTTGCATCAAGGCCATTTAAAAATTGATGGATGAAACTGACGTGCTAGAGAAGATAGTGTAAATTTTGATAATCTACTCGCAATTTAGAACTTTTACAGTTGCCGTTCCTACAAGGAATCAGAAAGTGTCATTAGCTGCATAGGCGCTGATTGAGAAATGATTATAATTTAATAATAATGTGCCATAGAGTTTGCACATTTTCAGCCCACTAGTTGTTCAAGGATTAATGAATTAAGAAAAGCAAGGGGAAAAATAAAATCAAGTTTTTAAATGACGACATAAGGGGTCCAACAGAACACGTGCACGACCTCCTGAGTCACTCCACGAGAGTGAGGAATATAGACCATCTCATTGACTATTTGTCTTCAACACTACGCCTGACTCAGCAACAGGGTATTTCCGTACTGTCTGCCGCTAGGGAGGGAGGCTGAGTTGCACGTTTATTTCATGCTCAACAATACCGCCGCATGAAGTGATACACCCATGAAACAATGAATTGAGGCACATCTTTGCTACTTCGGCACATTAGAGCAGATTATAACTATTCACGTTAGCAACTGTTTTGAAGGATCCATCCATCCATCATCATGTGCCATGCCGATAAGCGTGGGCGGTCATGTTCTGCCATCTCACTCGATCACCAGGATACTTGTGATAAATTGTCGCATTTAACTCCACTACATGTAAGAGTGTGTGTTAGTCAGAAAGAGAATTCTTTACAATAGGAAATCTACGATCCGCGCCGTGTGGTTTATAGAGAAATATATGTTTGTCTGAGCAACCATTGTGTGGAGGCCTACATATTACAATGGATGCATGAGAAGATGGACCAACTGTTAGGGTAACAGATCATGGACTATGGTCATGCGAAGTCGTTTGCACAGAAGAAGAATCAGTTGTAGTAACGATCTTTCAACTGTTGCAGCGACTACACAGCGGTCATAGGATCTTTCATTAGAAATTGTGTGTTATATTACTCAACCCTACCAAGAAATATTTTTTTCTTTGATTTTTGGGGGGTTTTTTGGTTTTTGTTTTCGTTTTTGGTGCCAAACATTTTACGCCTGATTTTGAATAATAGAAGGCTGCTAAATCTAAATATCACATTTAATTGTCTGTAGCAGCGATAGTTTTTGAGATTCATGCCTTTATGTATTTAATTAATATTATTATAGTATTTTCTGTACAAGGCTCTGGATAAGAAACTATTTGTATCTAGTCCCTTTCAAGATTTGGAATTCAAATGGTTTAGAGAGAGAGAGAGAGAGAGCTAAAGAACCACTGTAATGATTGTAATTTCTGTGTTGTCATATTAATTGAACTGATGGGGTAAAAATTCACCAAACAATAGACATATCCAGATTTAGATTCTGCTAGAAGACCTGTTCCACACGGAGATGACATACCAATTCCAACTTTCAGTCAGATTTCGGATTCCTTACTAGAAGATGAGATAACAGTGGCATGTGGAACTAGTGTAGTGATGATGATTTTGACGATGATTTTCCAGCTACTCAAAGCTTCGACCAGCGTAAACTGAATGGTCTAATCCGAAATCTATATCTCCCCAAAGAATCTTCAGAAGTTTTGGCTTTAAGATTGAAAGAAAGAAAGAATTACTGACTGCTGAAACAAAGGTTACATTTTATCGCAGCAGAGAGCAAGGTTTGTGTTTTGTATTAATGTAGGAGGTCTTTAAACGAAATGGTTGTAAGTTATACACCAGACGAGTGGCGACTTTTCATTGACAGCTCTAAAAGAAGATTGAAAGGTGTTCTCTTCCACTATGGTAAAACATATGGCCCAAGTCCAATTGCTCATTCTACTACAATGAAGGACCTTTCTTGGCCAGCAAACGGAATTCACCAACTATCCATACGTTATATGTTTGTGGGATAACAGGGCAAAAGATACATTTTGGACAACGAAATAATGACCGTTGAAGGATGAATTTAGAGTTGGAGAAGACCATATTGTCAACAAGTCTCGCATTGATCGAAAAAGAGTTATACTGCCACCATTACATGTAAAGATGGCTTGATGAAGCAATTTGTTGAAGCACAGAACAAAGATGGTACCTGTTTTAATTATTTATGCAGAAAGTTTCCAGAATTTAGCATAGACAAACTTAAGGCTGGAATTTTTGATGGTCCTCACATTAGAAAGTTTATAAAACGATCCACATTTTATTGATTCGATGATTATAACAGAGTTCACTGTCTGGTCATCATTGGTTTAGTTGTGCAAAACTTTCTGGATAAATTTAAAGCAGACAATTATTCTGTATTAGTTAAAAAATATTGCTGACGGGTTTTTGTCAGCTAGGCTGCAATATGAGCATAACATTGCACTACCTCCATAGCCATTTACATTGCTTACCCGAGGATCTTGGGGACTTTAGTTAGGAGCAATGTGAAAGATTTCACCAAGATATAAACACAGCGGAAGAGAGATATTAGGGAATTTGGGATGAGCACATGACGGCAGACCCTTAAACTTGACTGCCCGGGCATATCGCATTCTAGGAAGTCCTCACAAAGAGGTTTTTTGTATTGACTACATATTACAAAATGTTAGTGATAAAGAGTGCAATAAATGTTTGGTGTTTTATATGAAGGCAATACATGCACAGTAATTGCATATAATATGAATGCAGATCACAATTAAAATGCCAGTGATGGCACCTAACTCTAGGGTTGTACATAGCATAGGCCAAATTGTACCTGAGAGTTGCTGCAGACAAGGATCATAGACTAAGACTAGGCAGGTCATGGATGGCATTGGCGGAAAATATATGTACGTGAGGTTTGTGATCTAGAGACCATCAATATTGAAAAAGAGTGGATGGAAGTACCGGCAGACAGGACGGACTGGCACAATGTGATAGTAACACTGGGTCGTGAGTGCAGAGAATGGACAGCGGGCCGCACAGAGTTTGAGGTGCAACAGCTGATCCATAGTAATAGACATCAAGGTGACACAGTGATCTATACTGATGGGTCATTAGTGAGAAACAATCGGAGTGGTTGGGGTTTCATTGCGAAGGCTAATGGACGATTCTTGAAAAAGGAGAGTATGGCATTTGAGGCTACTACCTCCAGCATAAGAATAGAGGTGGAAGCGGTCACAGCGGCATTCCGTTGGTTAGAGGAGACCACTGCAACACACATTGTCTTCATCTCGGACTCAGGGTGTATGCTTAGTCAAGTGGAGAAAGGAATGTATCGTGTGGAATGGATCACCTGGCTTCAGAGGTAACAGATTGTAAGAAGTGCATGGATATTTTGCCCTGTCATTGCTGGAGTGCGGACTGATGGGGGAATTTAAATAGGATGATAGGCCGATTACCTATGGACAAGGGAGAGGTGGTCGTGCGCATGTAGGACCAGGTGGAGAAGGTGGGAGAACAGACTGAGAACTCGTATATGGAACGGATGAGATTGCGGGGGATTGGCATGGGTTCTGGTCGAATCTCAAAATTGAGAAGGAAGACCTGGAGAACATTCAATCAAATAGCGGTGGGAATGATTAGTAGTGTGACTCTTCGCTGGCTGTTGAACGAGAGGACGGAGCGCAAATGGGAATGTCCCGAGTCGGTTCTTAGCTCACCTCAGCTCTACTCTCAACTCAACATAACAATTATCGTAATAAGAAGATCAACTTGAGCTGATAGAAAAATATGATTACATTTTTTCGATGTTTTTTTTTTAATGTTGCATATCCTTTACAGGACGTTGCAGTCATCACCAGCATTTTTCAGCTGTCATTGATATACTAGGAAAGATTACGCTCAGTGGTTTGCCATTGCTTTCTGAGCGACCTACTCAAATACCCCGTAAGTTACCAACAAAATTACCCAAGAACAGCTATAAAATGTAAGGCAACCATATGTGTGTAGACTATTGTTATCTAAAAAGATAATTGAATGTGCAACATTCAGTTGTGAATTAGCTCCGGAATACCAGGCAGATATTGTAAGACATGTCTGATGGTCTGTCTGTATTTCATTGTATGGATGTGTGTGATTGTGTGTGTGTGTATGTGTGAGTGTGTGTGTGTGTGTGTGTGTGTGTGTATGTATGTGTGTGTGTGTGCGCGCGCGCATGTATGTGTGTGCGTATATTTGTTTTTATAATTTTTGTTTTATTGTTTTTACGAAAGCTTATTTTCGTCTTGCAAAGCGACCGCAATAATGTGAAGTTATTGCAAAAGGATATTAGAACGTATGCAAAACAACAATAAACACATATAGACTTTATCAATAGACATTTAATGAGGTCTTGTAATCTGAAGTGCTAGGCCTGTAGCACCGGGACAGGCTTACAACAACTAGCTGATGTTCACAGTCCGGCAAACAGTCTGAGGTCCAGACCGTTCTCTTTAAGCCATGTGGATGTTCAGTCGTTCAGTCCGGCAAACGGTCTGAGGTCCAGACCGTTCTCTTTAAGCCATGTGCATGATACATCCTCATTAGTTCTGAAGACGAAAAACAATATCCACTGTATATTTTAACAAAGGGTAGCCAGACTTATTTAGCTAAACCTGTACCAGATATGCCGGCTTCCTGGCCTAGAGGTTAGCACGTTTTCTCCGTAATCTCGTATACTCTCGTAAGTAACGTGACGACGATGAGAATCATCAGTGGTTCGAATCGCGTCGGTAACTTACGGGGTATGTGAGCCGGCCGCTCAGAAAGCAATGGCAAACTACTGAGCGTAATCTTGCCAAGAAATCAACATACAGCTGAAAGATGCTGGTGTTGACAGCGATGTCCTGTAAAGGATATTCAAACATTTGTTTGTACCAGATATACCCAGTATGAATTGAGTTGGGAACCGCGAAAGCGTAATGGCTAGATGGTCGCCTGCCTGATCTATTGTCACATGG
Organism: Cepaea hortensis; assembly: GCA_963921405.1. Classification (NCBI taxonomy): domain Eukaryota; kingdom Metazoa; phylum Mollusca; class Gastropoda; order Stylommatophora; family Helicidae; genus Cepaea; species Cepaea hortensis. The sequence goes on along the minus strand of OY992882.1, from coordinate 61,431,759 downwards.
TAAGTGATTAGTGATTTGTGCCGATCATCATCATTGCACTCCAAACACGTCCATTTGTGCTCTGGTCTCTTTCTTAATATCACAGCCAGCGTATATCGATGATTGTATCAGTTGTTTGTTGATGCATTTGTAAACGTTTACTTCCGGGCCACATGGGTATAATTATATGTATTGTGACATAGAGGCGGCCGGTGTTGTACTGACCACGTTCCGCACTGAGCGACGATTGGTCTATAAAGGTACGGGGTTGGATGCATATACATTTGAAGGCGTGTACAAGAACTCTATATTTATACATAGAACATTAGCAGTTGCCATGAAAGGATGCCTTGTAAGTTGTGCATAAAAACAGAGTTGTTTTATCAGCTGCATACGTCTAGAGGAGGCGGGTTCGATACTAGGTGTGACCGTTGCTTTCACATTTATGTTGTCTAGTTTTATGTTACAACTATTCTTCTCTCCTGTCCTTAATGTGGATGCTAAGCAATACTTGCTAATCTATTTCTCACATTATTATAATGGCTAAAAGTGTTGCCCAGTCACTGATGTTCATTCTTATTGCAAGCATAGTCACCAATGCACATGTTGTGACAATTCTCAACACATTTACACACACACACACACACACACACACACACGCTCACACATACACACATGCCTATCTACATGCATCCATACATGCATACAAACATCCATCCACACATCCATATACCCATATAAACTTGCATCCATACATCCATACAAACATGCATCTACACATTCATACATCTATACATTCATACATCCATACAACTATGCCAACATGGATCCATATATCCATGCTCATATGCATCCACACACCCGTACAAATATGCATCCAAATATCCATACAACCATACAAACATGCATCCACACACTCATATACCCATACAAACATGCATCAATGCGTGGGGAAGTGGTCAAGCCGTTTGACTCGGACTAGGAAAGTTGTGGGTTCGATTCCGGGCCGCGTCTTTCGGTTCACGAGTTAAAATTTTCGGAGACTCGTGTGGGTCGTCGCTAGAGCTATGGAGTTCGTGCTTTGTGCGACCCTTTCCGCGCTGCGGGAAGAGACCGAGCCATATGGGATAAAACCCGGTGCAATGAAGTCGATCCTGTCGAATTTTAATCCATGCATCCATACATCCATACGTCCATATATCCATACAGACATGCATGCATACATCCATACAAACATGCATCAAAACATCCATACATCCATTAAAAAATGCATCCATACATTCATGCATGAATCCCCATAATACATTCATACAAACATGCATACATACATATAATACATATTTACATACACACTCACATACACATGCACACACATGCAACACACACAAATATATATATATATATATATATATATATATATATATATATATATATATATATATCCCTCTCCATCCATCCATCATGTGCCATCCCAATAAGCGTGGGCTATCATGTTCTGTCATCTCACTCGATCATCAGAGTCGTGGATCAGCTCCGTGTTCCTGTCTCGACCATGCTACGTGGCCAAACTATCCAGGTATTTACTTCTCGGTCTTCCCCTTGGTCTCTTCCCTTCGATCTTACCAGTTGTCACCGAGTTCTCCAAGTAATTTCTTCTCATAACAAGCCCAAAAAAATTGTGACTGTCTACGTCTAATGACTCTAATCAGTATACGATCTTCATTTGTTTCTTGAAGGACTTGTTCATTGGATTTTTCTGTCTGTCCATGGTATTCTTTGCATTTTGCTGAGAAACTGCATTTTCACAGCCATCAGCTGTTTTTTTTTCCAGCTTGACTGCTCATTGTGCACGCTTCACATCCACACAAAAGTACATCTTGCAAAAGACTACCTTCGCAATGGCAATTGTTTCTAATTTCTACAAGGCATCTCCCATCAGATCCATCTCCCAACCCATAAACATATAGATACGCACAAAGACAGACACAATAGACACAGTTATGCGTGCACGGGCACACATAGCTCGAGTCTACGCACACCTACACACACACATACATACATGCATTCATGCCTCCATCCATGCAGACAGACAGACAGACAGACAGACAGACAGACAGACAGACAGACATACAGACAGACAGACAGGCAGACAGGCAGACAGACAGACAGACAGACAGGCAGACAGGCAGACAGACAGACAGGCAGGCAGGCAGGCAGGCAGGCAGGCAGGCACGCTGGCAGGCAGGCAGACAGGCAGACAGACAGACAGACAGACAGACAGACAGACAGCAGGCAGGCAGGCAGGCAGGCAGGCAGGCAGGCAGGCAGGCAGGCAGGCAGGCAGGCAGACAGACAGACAGACAGACAGACAGACAGACAGACAGACAGACAGACAGACAGACAGACAGACAGACAGACAGACAGACAGACAGACAGACAGACAGACAGACAGACAGACAGACAGACGCATTCAATCATACAAGCATACACGTATGCTCATAGTACACTTTTCATCGCAGATGTAGAAACGTGCATACATCTATCTACTCTTATACACGTGTATATTTATTTCAGAATGTAACAGATGCTTACGAAGAGGGTTTCTCAAAGACATTTTTCTGAACTGATGTAAGGCTTGTTTGATGGCAAATCATTTCAGCTAACGTCGCCTCTCTGATTTCTTTCAATTGCACTGAAATATCAACACAATGTTTATTTAATAACAAGAAATCGTTTTTGGGTGGAGAGCGACGTTATGCAAAGGACCTGATGCATGATGATAATGATGCTGATGAGAATGATGATGAGATGTGACATATTTTTACTAATAAAACTATACTATTTCTACTAACATTATATTTATCTCTAAGAAAACTATACAAACGATGTGGTTAGAATAGATGGCGAGACATCAGATTGGTTTGACATCAAGCAAGGAGTCCGTCAGGGATGTGTGCTGTCACCCTATTTGTTTAACCTGTACGCCGAAAATATAATGAGAAATGTAAGAGATGAAATAAACAGGGAACTATATGATGCCCTAAATATCGGTGGCCATGACATACCAGGGATTTGGTATGCTGATGATACAGTGTTTTCAGTTAGCCTTGAATGATGGGTGAATGATATAATGTATGAAAGAGAGTGATAGAAGGGCAGAATATAAGAAGGGCCTGCGTGCCCAATTCTTAACCCTTAGAAAATAAAGTTTTGTTGTTGTTGTTGTTGTTGTTGTTGTTGTTGTATTGCTATCCACAACACAGACTGGTATAGAAAACCTAATAGCCTCAACCCAAGTGAATAGTGAAAATCACAACTTATATCTTAACATAGCAAAAACAAAGATAATGCATACAGATACAACGACTATGGAGAAAGACATATATGTGAATGAGGAAAAAATTGGAGGTGGTGGAAAATTGTGTATATCTTGTGTCATTGATTACTAACAACGGTGACACAATGAAAGAAATTAAACGACGACTTGCAATTGCTTTTCAAAGACTAAAATAACTGAATAAATTATGGAATGGGACAGGCAGAACTACAAAAATTAGATTTTTTTTTTTTAAATTAGATTTTAGATGATTAAGAGCATGCATATTTGCTATTGCAACATACGCCTGTGAGACCTGAACACTTACTAAACAAGCTGAACAGCGCATAAATGCCTTTGAATATAAATGTTATAGACGGGTTCTAAGAATATCTTGGGTAAAGAAAAGAACAAATGCATCCATACTTCTAGAGCTGAATATTGAAGAAGGTTGGCTATTAAAGACGATAAAACAAAGAAAACTGAAATATTCTGGTCACATCAAGCGTCACGAAAGTTTGGAAAGAACAATAATGGAGGGCTATATGCCTGGGAAGAGAGGAAGAGGAAGGCCAAAGAGATGATGGGTGCAGGATGTGGCGGATGATCTCCAGATGGGTGTATCGGACGCGGGACATCTTGCTTATGATCGAGAGGTTTTCCGGAAGATTGTTATGGGAGCGAGGTTCTGCAAAGGACATGCTATTGAATGAATGAATGAATGAAAACTATACGTAGAGATGTCAAATGTTTATTTGTATCCATTAAAACTATATTTATCTATAACAAACACTTATTTATATTAATGGAAATGGTATTCTTACCATCCGTGAAATGGCGTTGATCATTATCAAAGAAAAACCGGTCGCTATGTTTCAAAATGTAAAACAGTAAGCCCACCAAACAATTGAAGGTTGGGCCTAAGAGACCACTCTCAGGTTCTTCCATAAGCCCTCCCACATAGAGGTCAATGTCATCAACAGAACTGGAATGTTGAAACACATGTTTAAAACCAACAATATTGCACAATGTTTAATTATGGTGTTTCCAATTTATATTATGTTTTCCCCAAATTCGCAATTTTTATGTCTCCGGCATCACCAACATCCGGTCAGTCTCACATCCATGCTGTACTCAGCTATGATTAGGATACAGTTATTCAAGATATATGATTTAGCTCAATAATGTTCACAGAATCGATTATTCTACACAGATATAATCATCATGTGCCAAGCCAGCTGGCGTAGACCTTCATGTCTCTCCACATATCTCGGTCTTTGCTGTTTTGGATCAACTTTGCTGCTTATATTCCTTCATGCCACCGTCTCAATCCATCTATCATTATTTCTCTTCGTTGGCCTCTGCCTATATTCCCTTCGATCTTTCCTGTCGTCACAATGGAAAGAAAGCTGCTTGTCTTTCTTCTTATTGTTGTATATACTCTTCTAGTTTCATTAGCCTCTTTTAGGCAATCGTTGTTATTTACTCTGTCTGTTCAAGGAATTTGCAACATTCGTCTTAGGAATCACATCTCTATTGCTTTCAGTGTCTTTTTAATTTTTCTTTTCCCATTTACGTTACATAGATATGCAAAATACAGTTGGCTAGACTTCTTCATAATGTACCCATTCTGTAACTACACGCCTAATATTCACACATCTATTGGGCATATTCATAGAATCTTAAACTTTACATAATCTGGCTCATCAACATTGACAAGTTAGTGACTCACTGTCAGCACAGATTTCAGGTAAAAACAAAAGAACATTAGGAAGTAATAGAATCCGGATGTTGTTCTAGGCCAGCCAGGTTGTATGTTGTTGGGTTTAGTCCAATAGCCGGTGCGATAACGACCACATCGCCCACCAAGTGCCGATTTGTTTTTGAAATTATGGTTCTAATACCACAGTAAGGAGGTGTAATATAGTCCTTTACATTACTTTACTATTGTCCAACAGGAAAGAATATGGTAGCACACAGTAACATTGCACATTCACACCGTTTCCTTTCCATGTTTTACTGAACAGATTGTGTAACTCAATATTTGAGTTTAATACGTTTTTTCACGTGCTTTCTAAAGAAAGACTCGCGTATGTGCTGCGGCGATTAATCTTGAGGATTCATACAACGCAGTACCGTAGATTTGTTTTACTATTTCAACTAGGTTTCAACCACGTAAAAGTGGGATACTGGAACTGTCGTAGTGACAGGCAGAGAGGTCCTGTATTGGAGAGGCTAATATATGATGTTGATGTCCTCATGCAAATACCATTGCCCTGGGTACGCCAGTTATATAAACCCTACTGGGCAGAATAGACATGGGCAAGGTCTGCTGGTGAAGAAATGAGTAAAGCATGTGGTACTTGACTTGAGCCCGTGGAATCACAGTGCAAGAGAGGTCCAGGGTATACAAATGGAGATTGGTGTCTTAAGTTAGAACACCATAAATGTATACGCCACAGTGGACTGTTTTATCAGAAAGGAACACTGGGACTGGCTTAAGAAATTGGAGGAATTACCAGGTGATAGGCTACTCTCATATGTGGAGACTTCAATGCGAGGAACAGAGATTGGAACTCCAACTCACCATCACTAAGTTCAGGAAAATATCGCTCAAATGCACTTTCTAGCGCTGTCAAGTGCTGCAAAATGTCATTGTTTGTGCAAATGGTGGAACTACTTCTTCTTTATCACCTACAACAAGAACGGATGACAGCTTCTCAATCATTGCAATATTTTTAATATTAACCTTTCTTTTTAAATTTTCCAGCTTACTCACAAGAGCTTTCAAGGAATCCACAAATTATATGGTATTTGGATTCCTTCCTTACATCTGAAGGTTGGGTTTATTCATCTGCACAAATATATCAACTAAATTGGCAAGGCACATGGTCCATTTCTCATCATTCAGCCAGGCAAACAACGCCACCCTACCCTGAACTTCACAAATAATTTGAGATCATCTCTCAGCTCATATACTCGCGCAGTTACATCTCCTCTTGATATACTCGCGCAGTTACATCTCCTCTTGATATACTCGCGCAGTTACATCTCCTCTTGATATACTCGCGCAGTTACATCTCCTCTTGATATACTCGCGCAGTTACATCTCCTCTTGATATACTCGCGCAGTTACATCTGCTCTTGATATACTCGCGCAGTTACATCTCCTCTTGATATACTCGCGCAGTTACATCTCCTCTTGATATACTCGCGCAGTTACATCTCCTCTTGATATACTCGCGCAGTTACATCTCCTCTTGATATACTCGCGCAGCTACATCTCCTCTTGATATAATCGCGCAGTTACATCTCCTCTTGATATACTCGCGCAGTTACATCTCCTCTTGATATACTCGCGCAGTTACATCTCCTCTTGATATACTCGCGCAGTTACATCTCCTCTTGATATAATAGCGCAGTTACATCTCCTCTTGATATACTCGCGCAGTTACATCTCCTCTTGGTATACTCGCGCAGTTACATCTCCTCTTGATATACTCGCGCAGTTACATCTCCTCTTGATATACTCGCGCAGTTACATCTCCTCTTGATATACTCGCGCAGTTACATCTCCTCTTGATATAATCGTGCAGTTACATCTCCTCTTGATATACTCGCGCAGTTACATCTCCTCTTGATATACTCGCGCAGTTACATCTCCTCTTGATATACTCGCGCAGTTACACCTCCTCTTGACAACCATCGAACATGTGTGTGGAAAATAAGCAAATGGTGGCCTGCATCCATTTCATTACATAACAGCTTGAAAAGGCGTGAGATGAGAGCACCTCCTTTGACACAATTCACTATCTTAACGGTTTGATTCGAAACCTTCCCCAATGGAGCTGGACGTTCTTGGAGGCCAGTGTCTGACACTGGATCGTGCAATGAATATCTTTCACTTTTGGAGCACGTTTCCTCACACTAACTTGAAATCATGATCTGGTCCCCAATATAGATGTGTACCCATCTGTACAGCACCCACACATAGTATCCCATAAAAGATTTTCTGATTCAAGGACAGATTCAACCATTTCTAAAATATCAGAGGCCTTGCTAGTTGTTTCAATAGGAGAACACAAAATAAAATCTTCTTTAAATGAGCCTGAATGCACATACTGTGCAAAACAATCAACTGAGAACACGATGCCAAGTAAGTCAGTTCATCCGTTTCAATTGAATAGAGCCCAAATGCCGCAGACTTGATGAATATTGTTTGATAGTGAAACCGCTGCTAGTTTTTTTTTTCTTTTTCTCTGATCCATTTCCCCACACAATTTCCACCATCTTGAGACAACAAGGTTTAAAGAAAGCTTCCCAGAATGTATGTGTTTTTGTTTTCCTCCTTCGCTATCTCCAGTGCTACGACACAAGAAGCTACAATATCCTTTTGGTTTGTTGTTTGGAATGCCCATGTGAAGTCCTTTTGACAGCATTCCCAAGACGTTCAAAGTAGGTCTTGTCCTTGTCCTAGTTTTCAGCATGAACATTCAACAAACGTTTCTGCAACTTTTTCGGTTACATAGAAGCACTTGACAAACTTTTACCACAGATAACACATTGAGGTCAATTTTCTTCGCTGACGACGATAAATGTAAATCCATATTGAATATATGATTGATAATACTTCTTTTTAAAAACTCATCATGGGCTTCAAATTCTGTAAATAAAAAGGAAAAGGTCAAGAGCACCCTATAAATAAAACATTTTTACACATAGAAAAGTGTAACATTTATTCATTTTATATATCTCACAAACTCCCCCGATGGTGTTTCCACCTTGTCGTGGTGGGGGAGCTTGAGTTTCTCAATGACCCTGAGAGCTATGCCGGCGGTAGCGTAGCTACCAGCAGGGCCTCCCAAGCCGGACAGGTCAAAGGGTAGAGAACAGACAAAGAGAAACACACTGGTCCTCCAGGTTGGGGGTTGAAGCGTGGGGTTAACATCCCCACCTTTGTAAAAACCTTTCTTTGTTACGAAACAGATACATGAGCCTCGATATCGGACTGACTTATCTGGACAACGACTTTGGAACGTTAAAGGACTTTTGAGATTTGGAACATGGAATGTACGGACACTATATCGAGCTGGAGCGGCCGAAGAACTAACCCGGGAGCTGGTTGAATATCAAATGGATATAACAGCAATTCAAGAAATAAGGTGGCCAGGAGAGGGTACATTAGAGCAAAATGGAATGATTATAATATATGGAGGAAACACCCAGAATAAACATGAATTAGGAACAGGATTTGTCATCAAAACAGAGTTATGGGGGAACGTTTTAAACTTTAAAGCTTTTAATGACAGGATTAGTAAATTACGAATAAAAGGTAAATGGAAAAATATAACGATGATATTAAAGAAGACTTTTATAATGATCTGGAAGATGTCATCGAAGAAACTCCAAACAGGACATCCTGATTGTGCTGGGAGACTACATTTCAAGAAATCCTATATGTAATCACACGACTTAAAAACAATAAGGCAACTGGGACTGATGGAATTGCTGCTGAATTTATAAAGGCAGGTGGCCATGCATTACATCTAAAGCTATACGAACTAATAATAAAAATCTGGAGGACAGAAGAATTACCCCATGACTGGAAATAGTCATTATTGATACCTATCTTTAAGAAAGGAGACAAGTTCCAATGTGGAAATTATAGAGGAATATCACTACTGTCCACAAGCTATAAGATACTATCCGCAGTATTACTAAATAGACTAAAACCATATTCAGAAGACATATTAGGTGACTACCAGGCGGGTTTTAGACAAAACAGATCAACAATAGATCAGATATTTATCTTACGACAAATAGCCGAGAAACATTGGGAATATAAAAGAGATCTCCATAACATTTTTGTGGATTTTAAAAAGGTTTATGATAGTGTCCATAGGAATGGTCTATGGAATGCTGTGCAGGAATTTGGAATACCAAGGAGGTTAATCAACATGACCAGACTATGCATGGAAGATACTTATAATATAGTAACATATAAAGGCAGGAAATCAGACCCCTTCCAAATAACATATGGCTTGAAACAGGGTGATGCACTATCGCCGCTACTCTTCAATCTGGCTCTAGAGAAAGTTGTAAGGAAGGTAAAGGAGGAATGTGATATTGGAGGAACTTCCAAGCTGCTTGGTTATGCAGATGATATAGATATTATAGGGCAAAGTGAACAAAAGACATTGGAAATATTGACTCACTTAAAGGAAAAAGCCCAACAGATGGGGCTGTTTATCAACCAAGATAAGACAGAATATATGGTAATTTCAAGAGACGGAATGGCTAAAAACTCTGGCCACATACAAATAGATAATATGACCATTAAAAGAACGGAAACATACAAATACCTGGGTACAATCTTCAACTACTCCAACATCATAAGGGAAGAAATACAAACTAGAATCAACTCTGGAAATAAGATATACTATGCACTACAACATCTACTAAAATCAAAGGCGCTATCTCGTAACACCAAAATCACAATATACAAAACACTGATCAGACCAGTTGTGCTGTATGGCTCTGAAACCTGTAGTACAACCAAAGGAGACGAAGCCTTGTGACAAACCTTTGAGAACAAAATTTTAAGACGCATCTTTGGGCCCATTAGGGATACACAAAGTGGAGAGTGGAAAAGAAGAAGTAACAAAGACATTTATGATCTGTTTAAGTCCCCGCTAATCACTGGTATCATGAAGGCTAATAGACTACAATGGCTGGGGCATATAGAAAGAATGGAAGATAATAGAGAAACAAAACTCCCTTACACTCAGGAATGAAATGACCTTAGACCCCGAGGTAGACCAAGAAGGCGGTGGAGAGATAATACATGTACAGACCTACAAGCACTTGGAATCAACGACTGGCAAGAGAAGGTCCACCAGAGAGACGAATGGAGACGGATTGTATCTGCAGCAAAGAACCTCAATGGCTCGGAACGCTGAAGAAGAAGAAGATATATCTCACAATATGGCTGGCATCAAGAAGTAAGGCGATCATGCGTTTCAGCGTCCCATATTAAGGAAAGGTGTATTTCCCACCAGGTAGCAGTTTTATTACGAATACATTACTATCCATCATCAAAGCCCATACCGACCTGAGAATTCACACATAAGCGATGATTCGCAATGAATTTCGAAAAAGGAACGTGAGATTGGTAAATTATTTTGTTAATCATTCCCAACATTTCGTTCAGCCAGAAGACCCATGCAGTTGTGTACACACAAACAATTAAAGGATGTGGGCTCACGCCTGTGATTGGAGGCAGGCAGCAGAACTCCCTCACCTGCGCATATGTTGGCTTTTGTCAGCGACATTCGAAATTTTGACCATGGAATATTGAAACCTCTCAATTGAGATAAGCTGTCTTTTCTGAAATTTTTGGCTTCTTAACGTGAACAATACTTGTGAACACGTAGGAAATATATGTACAACTTTCCTTAATTTGGGAAGCTAATTTTGTTTTTATTTATTCATAAATGGATTCAAAACGCTAAAAGTCAATCAATCAATCATGTGCCATGCCGGAAAGCGTGGGCGGTCATGTCTCGCCATTTCACTCGATCACCTAAAAGTGACGATTTTCAAAAGTATATATTGCAGGTGACTGAAAGAAATATTTTTTTTTTAAATTTACAAATATGGGAGATAATGGTTCATGTTAACACCACAGAAACTAGAGAAGCACAGCAGCCAAGGTCTTATCTCTACTTGCGGAAGACTG
>OY992882.1:61414260-61420526 GCA_963921405.1 Cepaea hortensis | reverse complement strand
AACATTACCCTGTCGTATGCAATTATTACTTTAATGTACTGTTTTATAACCATTAAAAACCAAGCAATTAAATTAATGCACCGTTAAGTCACTAGTTAAGTTAATAAGTGCTTAGAATCGTAGAGTTAACCTCTACAAATAACAATTTGGATATTGACGGTAAAAGCAATGACAGTGCACTGAAGAAAGTGTAAATACTAACTAGAATACATTCAGTTAATTTAACAACTGTCCTGGAGAATATGTTTCAACCGCGAGACGTGTATCTAGTCTTGACAACACATACTTGTATAGTTTCCCGAGCTTATATCCTTCAGGGCCCAGGGCCTTGGTGTCGTTAAAGCCTGTCATTGGAGGCAGGCAGCAGAACTCCCTGACCTGGGCATATGTTGGCAGGGCTTGATCACGTCCACGTTGAATATTAGTTGCTGGCAGATCGCTTCCTCGCCCAGTTTTGTTATTGAAGAATAGGTATCGTGAAACTTCTACAGCTAAAAATATAGAAATATACACACATAACATATATAAGTGCTAAATACGAGATTTTTTAACATAATAGTATGACATGGACAAAAAAAGTAGTAAACACGAAAAATGTAAATCTTCTTATATATAAAAGGCGATGTATGTCTGTATGTTATTTATGCGTTCGCGAACGGTCCATCCGATTGAGATGAAATTTTCTACACGTCTTCCTCTCATTCCCACGCTGCCAGCTGTTATATTTTTATAGTGTAAAATCGACTACTTACTTAATATTATTTAATATTTCATTTTTCATTATAATTTCTATATAGCAAGGGGACTTAACTCTAGAAAAGTTATTTCAAGGGGCATAACTTTTAATAACATTGCTATATACCTTATAGTCATATTGTTGCATCGTTTTCAAAGATTCATAAACTCTTTGTCTATAGTTATTTACAGGCATATGAGTTATAATAAATAATGATATAATCTTTAAGGCATTTTCAAAGTTTTCATAAAAATAATGCATAATGCATACCATTGTAACTCATCTGTTTATGCTTAAAGAAGTTATCTGCAGTCATGTTGGTGAATAAAAACAGTTTTCATTAAAAATAATGGATGGACATTCTTTTAAGTAACTTTTTTTCTTTTGTTGTATGAATTTAATGAGACGCTCCCATAAGGAGCTGGGCGAAGCCAAGCCGGGTCAGATAGATAGACAGACCCACCTTTTCGCCTGCAGTTATCTACAGGCATATGCGTTATAATCCTCCTCCTCTCCCCTCCTCCTCCTCCTGCCCTCTACCTCTTCCCCTCCTCCCTCTCCCTCCTCTTCCTCCTCCATCCTCCTCATCCATCTTCCTCCTCCTCCTCCCTCCTCCTCCCTCTTCCTCCTCCTACCTCCTCCTCCTACCTCCTCGCCCTCCTCCCTCCTCCTAATCACTCCTCTTCCTTCCTCCTCCCTTCTCATCCTCTCTCCTCCCTCCTCCTCCTCTTCCCTCCTCCTCCTCCCTCCTCCTCCCTCCTCCTCCTTCTCCTCCCTCTTCCTCCCTCCTCCTACCTTCTCCCCCTCCTCCTCCCTCTCCTCCTCATCCCTCCTCCTCATCCCTCCTCCTCCATTCTCCTCCTCCCTCCTCCTTCTCCTCCTCCTCTCTCCTCCTCCTCTCTCCTCCTCCCTCCTCCCTCCTTCTACCTCCTCCCTCCTCCACATCCCTCCTCCTCCCTCTTCCTCCTCCTCATCCCCCCTCCTCCTCCCTCCTCCCTCTCCCTCCTCCTCCCTCTTCCTCCTCCTCCCTCTTCCTCCTCCTCCTCCTCCTCTCCTCCTCGTCCCTCATCCTCCTCCCTCCTCCTTCCTCCCTCCTCCTCCCTCCTCCTCCTCCCTCCTACTCCTCCCGCCACCTCCTAATCTCTCCTATTCCTCCCTACTCCTCCTCTTCCCTCCTCCTCCCTCTTCCTCCTCCCCCTTCCTCCTCCTCCTCCCTCTTCCTCCCTCCTCCTCCTTCCTCCTCCACCTCCCTCTTCCTCCTCCATCCTCCGCCGCTCCATTTACCCAAGTTAATTGTTGGGGGAAGATGTAAAGATCTTTCGAGTGCTCTTTCTAATGCTTTTTGTAAGTTTCTTCGCTTATCTAAGGTTATTCTAACTGCAACCAATAAATGATTAGACAGACAGTCAGACAGACAGACAGAGAGGGAGGGAGGGAGGGACAGACAGACAGACAGACAGACAGACAGACAGACAGACAGACAGACAGATAGTCGGGAACGGGAACTTATATGACTACTTATATGAATTAAATGAGATGCTCCTCATAAGGGTCTGGGCGAAGCCGGGCCGGGTCAGACAGACAGACAGACAGATAGACAGACAGACAGACAGACAGATAGATAGTCGGGAACGGGAGCTTTAATGACTACTTATATGAATTAAATGAGATGCTCCACACCAGGAGCTGGGCGATGCCGGGCCGGGTCAGACAGACAGACAGACAGACAGACAGACAGACAGATAGACAGACAGACAGACAGACAGACAGACAGATAGTCGGGAACGGGAACGGGAGCTTATATGACTACTTATATGAATTAAATGAGATGCTCCACACCAGGAGCTGGGTGATGCCGGGCCGGGTCAGACAGACAGACAGACAGACAGACAGACAGACAGATAGTCGGGAACGGGAACGGGAGCTTATATAACTACTTATATGAATTAAATGAGATGCTCTCCACCAGGGTCTGGGCGAAGCCGGGCCGGGTCAGCTAGTAGTCAATAAAACAGACATAAAAGGAATTAGGGAAGGAAAATGACATTTTCCGACTAAGTGCAAGGATACTGAAGAATATCCAGAAGACAAAATTTATATGCAAACAGATATACACATAAGCACGCGCAAGAAAGCTTAAAGCAGTTATTTTAATCGAACACATACAAAAGAAAATGATAAGGAGATTCTAGTAATCATGTAATTGAAAGATTAACAGTTATAAACAAGATATGCGCTGATGATGGCAGATCAGAAACAAAAATGGGTGACAAGTTTGAATGACCATTAATCCTCAAAGTATTATTTGCAAATGTTATATAATATGTGAGAAACGCTACATTTCTGGGGCATGTGATATATCTATCATCGTCCTCACAGTATTTCCAGTGATTGTCTGAGACTCCATACCAAATGTACAGTTTGGTCTTCCATACGGAGAAAATTGGATCGGCACTAAAAATAACAGTGTCAAAACTCTATCTAGGACAGCGTGGCGTCGCAATGGAGATAGTAAATTGGTTGACCCAACTGAGCTTGGCGTCAGAAAGTTTGGGCTAACACCGGCAGAATCGGATATCGCGCATTCTACAATGTGACTTGAGAGAGACACGTCATCTTATATTTTTTGTTTCTTTTAGTTTTATTTTGGAATTATTTTGCCCTGCGTTCTCTATGTAAAGAAGTAAGCTCAGACTTATCAATCACATTATGATGTACCTGATGAAATGTAATAAAGGTAATGTGTTGTCTGCGTATAAACTTGTGAAGCTGTAAAATTAACGTTTCAATGAGAAGATAACATGCTTGCTTGCTTTCTGAAAGAATTCTGCAGCTATTCCACTGATTCTTTTACCATGCTTATCTTCCATCTCTTGGGAATGGTATTTCTATATGCTATGGGAATGCCGTTCCATTATAAATGCATATCATGAACGATCTTCCTTATGGTGTACAAATTGTTCTTGATCAATGCACATCACGAGCATTCTTCCTTATGCTGTAGAAATTTTTCCTGATAAATGCACGTCACATGCTGGGAAAAATGTTCTCAAGAGTCTGTATCTTGAACTATTGTGCAATTACATGTAATTCTCCATTTTCACATCCTTTTGGAATATGCTATGAGAATTTGAGAGCGAATGCAATGTTCTTTTTCTGGGATTATTGCTATATGGGGAAGAAAGATGGATATATGGTGCATGATTTTGCTGGACTTTGCATTCAACGCCAGCATTGTTCAGTTGCTGTTAATGACCTGGCGGATTTTAGCGTTAAGTGCTATGTCAAGTTCTTTCTGAATGATTGCCGTCACGCAGTTTGTTACTGAATTGTCGTGCAACTATAACGCTTGCAAAATGGACATGGTTTTGACCCACGTCTTTAACCTCTGATCCACGGAGACAGGCTGGAATGCCATTATTTTCATGTGTTCGAATCTTTGTGTTGTTAGGAGATAGGTGAATTTATATCGGGTGTTATATCTGGTGGTTCTCTCAGTAGTTCTTATGATTATTATTTCATGAACGGATCTAAAAATGTTTTCTCATTTGTTAATGGATTCGTATGTAAATGTTGATTCACTGTTTTTCTTGACTGCTGGAGGAAATATGTTCGAACTTGGCCCCAGTAGGATAAAGGCAATTATGTACCGAGTAAACTATACACTATAAGGCCTATAAACGTATAAGCCTATAAACTCCCTGGCCTAGGAGTTAGCGAATTTCTCAGTAATCCCTATACTCTCGTAAGTAACGTGACGTGCGTGATAATCGGGGGCTGTTCTCTCAACGTCGGTAACTGACGGGGTATGTGAGCCGGTCGCTCAGAATGCAATGGCAAACTATTGAGCGTAATCTTGCCCAGTACATCAACAGCAGCAGAAAAATGCTGATGTTTACTGCAACGTCCTGCAAGAGATATGCAAAAAAAAAAACAACAACAACTATACAACAGGAGTGTTGACGGGTCTTGAAGATGTGACATGAGGGGATGAGATTTTATCATGACGTTTTGTCTCAACATGACGTCCTTATCTTATTAGAAAATCCTTACCTCATTATGATTTCTTTGACTTATCATGACGTCCTTGTCTAATCATGACGTCCTTGTTCCATCTTGACGTCTTTATCTCACCATGACGTCTTTATCTCATCATGACGTCTTTATCTCATCATGACGTCATTATCTCATCATGACGTCTGTATCTTATCATGACGTCATTATCTCATTATGATGCCCTTGTTTCATCATGACGTCCTTGTATCATCATGACATCTTTATCTTACCATGACGTCATTTCTCATCTTGACGTCCATATATCAAACACGAATGGGTGCTGATCCCTGTGCAGATAGTTATCAGCCACACCCCATTAGATGTTTAGTCAAATTCCATTACTAGAGAAGAGGGTTTGGTGAACCCACCTCTGAGTGGCATCAACCTACTTACACCTGCTTTCTCTCTTCCCCCCCCCCCCACCCCCACCCCCCTCTTTTTCGGTATGGTGACATTGGTTTTTTTTTTCTTTCTAAATGTATAGCGCTTGGTTTGGTGTTTATATCACCAGACATGGGATGTGTTCTTGGCCTTACCATCATGAACTTGGAAATACTTAATTGGTCTGCTGATGACTGTTTAGTTGTTCAGAACCATGAACATATACCACGGGACGGTCTTCATCTCTCTGATGAATCGAGGAATGTGTCTTTTCGTCAACCTAAAGCGTGGATACCTGTTATCCAGAATGACCAGTTAGGTATAGCGAGTTTCTTTTAATGCATGTCCTATCCAGGGCCAGCGACTTTGCTTCACCTACTGGTTTAATGGCATTTTCTATGTATCCCCACGAGCTGCATATCGCTGATTCTGGCACACTATTTTATTCATTCAGTTTTGCTCAAGCACGAATTAGTGACTTGGTAGTTTGTGTTTTTATCGTGTTCGTTGTTCTCCGTGTTTCTGATCTATACTGTAGAACTGCTTAAAATTATAATTGAATATTCTAGGTCTCGTGCTAAGTTTAAATTATTTTGACTCCCACAAATGTCCCAGTGCCATAACAGTTTATATAGCCTCCTATATTCTTATTATGATATATGTGTCTGTTCCACCCTTTATGTCTACATTGCTACCTAAATAGGTGTATGTTTCCGTCTTTTGAAGTGATGTTTCAGGAAGGGAGATCAGGATATCATTTGATACATGTAAACACATATTCATTTATACACATATTC
This sequence comes from Cepaea hortensis, assembly GCA_963921405.1. Classification (NCBI taxonomy): domain Eukaryota; kingdom Metazoa; phylum Mollusca; class Gastropoda; order Stylommatophora; family Helicidae; genus Cepaea; species Cepaea hortensis. Next base: position 61,414,556 of record OY992882.1, on the reverse strand, counting down.
ATAAGTGCACACAGAGATATCACTATTGACAATGACTTTATGCTATATTATATCTTATTTATGATCGGCCCACACACTGGCTACATTCGCGCGTACACATATGAATTCATCCATCCATCATGTGCCATGCCGGAAAGCATAGGCGGTCATGACTCGCCATTTCACTCGATCATCATAGTCGTGGATCAGCTCAGTGTTCCTGTCTCGTCCATGCCATATGGCCAAGCCATTCAGGTATTTACGTCTCGGTCTTTCCCTTGGTCTGTTCCCTTCGATCTTGCTAGTTGTCACCATGT
>OY992882.1:61394260-61409260 GCA_963921405.1 Cepaea hortensis | reverse complement strand
ATGTTCATTGTTGTTGCTGCCTTGCCAATCCTGATGTTGATTTCCTGATCGAGGCATAATTTGCTATTTACCTCTGTTCCTAGATATGAAAAATGGTCTACTATCTCCAGTTCGGCGTCGTCAATAAAGATTGATGGTACACCATGTGCACGTTGTGACATAATCTGTGTCTTCTTTTTGTTAATTGTTAAACCAAATTCAGAACAAGCATTGGAGAATGCAGATAGTAAATGTTGTAATTCTTCCTCAGAGTGGGTCGTAATCGCAGCATCATCCGCAAAAAGCAAATCTCTGATTAGTACCCTCCTAATTTTGGTCTTGGCCTTCAATCTCTGAGCATTATAGAGGCCGCCATCTGAGCGTGATTGAATGTATATACCGTCATCCTGATCACGAAAGACATATATCAGTAGAAGTGAAAAGTATATTCCAAAGAGAGTGGGAGCTAGTACACAACCTTGCTTAACTTCACTCTTGATTTCAAACTCTTCTGAAGTTGAGCCATCAAACTTGATTATACCCTTCATGCCTGTGTGGAACGATTCCACAATGGATAGAAGAGTTGGTGGGCATCCAATCATCTTTAGTGCTTTGAACAGACCCTCACGACTGACCAAATCGAATGCCTTTGTGAGGTCGATGAAGGCAATAAACAGTGGCTGATTTTGTTCCCGGCATTTTTCTTGCATCTGTCGCAATGAGAAGAATATCATATCAATGGTAGACCGGTTCTGACGGAAGCCGCACTGTGATTCGGGGTAGACTTGATCTCCCAGGACTTGAAGTCTGCGCAGAACAATTCTGGCAAATACTTTCCCAACAATACACAGAAGTGAGATACCCCTACAGTTGTTACAGTCGCTCCGATCGCCCTTGTTCTTGTACAGCGTTATGATGTTTGAATCTTTGAAATCCTGTGGGACGTGTCCTTCTCGCCAGCATAGCTCTATTAGCTGGTGGATCTGTAGAGTGAATGTGTCTTGCCCACTCCTGATAACCTCTATTGGAATCCCATCCTTACCTGGAGCCTTGCCAGATGCATCTTCATTTATAGCACATTTAACTTCTGTTATGGTGGGAAGTGTGTCCAGGTGGTCAAGAGATGGTAGAACCTCTATGGCGTTGAGGGCATCATCCGCTAGCTTGGTCTCACTTGAGTAAAGCTCTAAATAGTGCTCTACCCATCTATCCATCTGCTGTTTCTTATCAGTGATGATTTCTCCAGTCAAGGTTTTCAGCGGTGTACTTCTTTTGATCATTGGACCACAAGCTTTCTTTATCCCTTCATATATGCTTCTGATGTTTCCCTTATCACTTGCGATTTAAATGGACTCACATAACTTGATCCAATAGTCATTTGCACACTGCCTGGCAGCCTTTTGCACATCCTTCCTTGCTTGCTTCAGCTCATTCAGAGTGTTACGCGTTGGTCTTTCCTTGTTTCTTAAGAGAGCTATCTTCTTTTTATCAATCAAGGGCTGCAGTATCTGGCTGTTTGTTGCAAACCAGTCCTGCCTCTTATGATCCACAGTGCCGTAAAACCCTACCGCTGTTTTATAAATAGTTTCCTTAAGTTTACTCCATTTATCATACTATACAATTTTCTTATGTATCAGTGAAAGCGTCTTCAAGTTGCTATTAAAATTCAAAGCACTTTCCAGGATGAGTGTTAATAATATTAATCCTGGGGCTAGATTTGTGTTTAGCTGTGTAGATTCTCTTTGGTCTCAGTCTAACCCTTGCAACAACCAAAGAATGATCTGTATCACAGTCAGCACTGTGGTAACTTCGAGTTAATGATGTATGGTTCAGATGTTGTCTCCGTGTGATAATGAAGTCCAGCTGATGCCAATGGCCGGATCTTGGATGTTTCCATGTGACCTTATGGAACTCTTTTGTTTTAAAAAAGGAGTTTGAAATACATAGGTCATTTCTAGTGCAATGCTCCAGCAGCCTTTGCCCATTATCATTCATGCGACCGATGTTGTATTTTCCAAGGCACACTGGCCATGAACTCGAGTCCTTGTCCACACGAGCATTGAAATCACCGAGCATATAAATGTAGTCAGATTTTGGAACTGCTTTGATCTAAGAGTCTAGCTGCTCATAGAACGTATCCTTCACATCATCAGAGGAAGCGAGTGTCGGTGCATATGCAGTGATAATGGTGGCAAATCCACAAGAGGTTGCCAAGCGCGGGGATAATAGTCTTTCATTACCTCCAGCTGGGATATCAACCATTCCCAGTAGCGAATTCTTCACTGCAAAGCCCACACCGTGTTGCCTTTTTTCTGCCTGCCCTCTACCCTTCCAAAAAAGGTGTAATTGTTTTCGCTGAGTGATCCTTCTTCAGCGAGGCGAGTCTCCTGCAGGTCAGCAATATCAATGTTAAGACGATTGAGTTCGGCATCAATCACAGCCATTTTTCTCACATCGTCAATATTTTTCAAGTCAGTGGAAAATCCTGGACACATGGTTCTTATGTTCCAGGTTGCAAGCCGTAGATTGAAGTTTCTATTATTCTTTTTATTAGTACCTCGTGCATTGGTTTCACAGCCTGCGATTAAAATTTTGTCATAGCCCCAAGCACCCATTGAAGCAGGCAGGCTGTGGCGGATCAGCACCCAATTGGCCGGGGGCTGCCCAGCTTGAGGCGGGCGGTAGTTGATCAGTGACACCTGTAGGTGTCTCCCACCGTCAGAGGCAACGCGTGGCGCCCCATGTCTACGCCAACTGACAAGGACTTATAACCCGTAGCAGTTGCCCATCACTTTGATTCCGAGACCGGTTAAGACCAGGGGTGGAGTTATTGCCTCTCCATAGCACAAAGCCTTGGCTAAAATAAAGAAACCATGTGTTGCCCATGCAGCATGATCCCTCTCTCGGCCTCCCTAGTTCACTCCAGAGGAAAGTTGACACCTATACATCTGGAACAAGACAAGCTGCAGAAGCTGCCGGATCAGCAAAGCAATGCTCTAACTGTCTTCCTGTCGGAGCTTCGATCCTAGACCAGCTGCCAACCAAGGCTTAGGGCCTGGTCTGCTCTGCCATGACTATTTTGTCTTTGCGTTGTATTTCCTCGCACTAGGATAAGGCTTGTACCCTCCCACTTGCGCTCTTCCGCCCGAAGCCGTTGGCACAATGTGGAGTGTCGGGTTTGGTAAGCGCCGCCCAACATTCGGCGCTGACAGAAAGCAGGTAGTACCGTCTACTGTCATACGATAGCTCAGTCATATCTGACTAAGACGTGACTGGTTTATTTATTATTGACCATTAATTTCAGTATAAAGTTAATGATACATTTTCTTATATGCAATTCATCTCTGACTCGAAAATTATATACCGCATATAAACAAACATTGAGATCTGCTGTACAATCTCCAGAAAAAGACAACATGCTGTTTTGTGTACTTAATGATAAGGTTATGTGCTAAATTTCATAATTTTCCATCAGTTGATTGCTGAGGTATGGATTTTTATAAGATGGCAAACATTTGTGAACCCACTATAGTGATTGTGTTTAGTACACAGTGAAATAGGCTTTGAGAGTTTAGATATTGTTAGATGTGGTGCTATGATGAAACTGTAGAATAGTATACAAGAGTACTAAATGATGCACAAAGAGAAGAATAATTAACAGAATAAAGTAACTTAGAAGGTTCTCCTATTCTAAAAGAAATCAATGGCGATATCAAACATATGAAAACAGGAAAAACAGCCGGGCCAGTTGGAATCATAATAGAAGAATTAGAATTACTGGGAGAATTTCGAGTAGAAATAATAACCAACATATTGAATGATATTTATAACAGTGGATATTTACCTAATGATAAGCTGAAGTCTATACTGTGCCAAAAATATCACGATCAACTGAATGTGAAGATTCTAGTATAATTAACCTCATACAACATGTCACTAATCTTCTACTCATAATTACAATAAAAAGAACAAGAAATAAAATAACAATAGAAATTGGTGAATTATAGAATGGATTTATGGAAAGAAAGTGTACAAACAATGCAATCTTTGCATTACGACCACTATTATAAAGATCAATAGAGACACAGTCACAGTTGAGTTGAGATGAGTTGAGTTAAGAACCGACATCACTGCACTCAGGACGTGCTCAGTCCCCTCGTTTAACAGCCAGCGAAGAGTCTTACTACTAATCGTTCCCACCGCTATATGATTAAAAGTTCTCCTGGTCTTCCCTCTCAGTTTTGAGATTCTCTCAGAGGCCCTGTCGATCCCCCGCAATCTCATTCTTTCCACGTATGGGTTCTCAATCTGTTCCTCCGCCTTCTCCACCTGGTCCCACAAGCGCACGACCACCTCCCCCTTGTCTATAGGCAAAATCCACCAAGAGGTGCATTCCCTGCACAAAGTCACAGAAAATGACATATTTGTGCTTCATAGATTAAATCCAGGCATTTGAAAAAAGTACAACATGATTAATGATGTCACCATTTCAGAATAATAAAGAATATTTACTGGAACCATGTGACATCGATTAAAATGAGAAATATGAGGGCAATTATAAACAAAAAAAGCTATGAGTACGACAGGGATATGTTTTGTTACCTATATAGCGAAATAATAATGAAGAGATCAAAGAGAAGCCGAGAATACTAATCTGAGGTTATGGTATACACAATCTAAGCTATGCAGATCTACAACAAATGTTGCACAATGTAGTATCATAGAGTGCAGTAAAGGACAATTCTTAATCAATTAAATAATTTTAAATACCTAGGGGCAATTACAATATCAGATGGTAGATGTGCAACAGAGATAAAGAACAGAATATGGCAAGCAAAATCTGCATTACAGAAAATGAAAGGGATCTTATGCAATTAGTCACTATCAATGAAATTAAGAAAGAGGGTGTCGATATGCTATAAATAAGAAACACGGAGAACGACTAAAAAAGCTAATTAAGAAAACTGAACATATACCAGTGAATCAATTGACGAGGAATGACTAATGATGGATAGGACACACCTTGAGGAAACCTGAATCGGATCGCTAGATGTCTCAATAGCCTGTGTTTCTGCCTGTAGAGAATAACCACACCTATCACCGGTCCGAGAGAACAATAATGGAGGGGTATATGCCTGGGAAGAGAGGAAGAGGAAAGCCAAAAAGAAGATGGGTGCAGGATGTGGCGGATGATCTCCAGATGGGTGTATCGGACGCGGGACATCTTGCTTATGATCGAGAGGTTTTCCGGAAGGTTTTTATGGGAGCGAGGTTCTGAAAAGGACATACTACTGAATGAATGAATGAATCACCGGTCCATTGTTAGATTGTATTCCGTCACTGATATTTTCCCAGATCCCTAATAGTAGTCAATAGTCCTTGCAGAATTGCCAGATTTTTGTTCACAGTGGCATACATACGATTGTCTTAGTTTTGGTTCCACACACATGACACCGAATTTGTGACTTGGGTGCAACACGTTATCCAAGGTCAGTGATATTTATTTTTCAGTTGTATATTTTACTTAAAGCATGTATTTGTATGTAACAGTTGACAACCTTACTTACACAATTATATGTAACAGATGTAGCATAAAATATTTTGAACAGACTTGAGAAAGTCTAGCGGAATCATTCAGTGAACGTTCGACCGTAATCACATAACACTACTACAAACTTATTCCAATTAATTGTATTTATCTGTATAATAAAGAAGATGATGTTAAGTAACTCCGTTAAGACCGTTATTCTGGCAGTTCTGCCAGACTGAGAATGAGTAGCCACTTTATTGCCACCATGAGAATGAGTAGCCACTTTATTGCCACCATGAGATTTTTGTATCCAGAAGGAATCAATACTGCTGTGGCTGTGTGTTTGTGTTCATTTTTTTTTTCTTTTAATGTATTACTTTTACTCTAGTAGATGTTTATGGTTTTCTTCCTAAAGGTTGTAATTACAGAAACGTCACACTGGTGTGTTATGTTTTACCTTTTTTATGTTGCATATCCCTTACAGGACATTGCAGTCAACATCAGCATTTTTGAGCTGCTGTTGATGTACTAGGCAAGTTTTACAATCAGTAGTTTGCCATTGCTTTCTGAACGACCAGCTCACATACCCCCGTAAGTTAACAGCAAGGCGTGAACCGTTGCCGATTCTCACAGCTGCTGTTTTCCTCACGTGGTTATACAGGATTACGAACAACGTCCTTAATGCCTTGGCCAGGGAGGCTGACATTTTACCTACTTATCAGTAATAGACTTCGTTATTTATATATTACATTATTTTCTCACTGTTTCAAATATTTACTTGGCGTGAATTCGTAGTCATGTTCCTTAGAATATTATACATCATGTTTTTTGGGGGTGTCATTAAATATGATGACCGCATAATTTGACCAGCAAATGTCAGCTAATATGACGAATTCGGTCAGGCGTAACGACCATCGTATTGTCTTTTCGGACATTATGATGCAATTGACAATTTTGAGTAAAATGATCACATTTGTGTAATGCGTGATGTAGAGTCTCGTGATCCTCTTTTCGTAATTTTTCAAACGCTGACGAACCTGGCCCAACCATGTTATTCTTCTAAACACAATGGAGTCGACGATGTATGTGTCACTGCATTAAAACCTTGCTTCTCCAACATCTCCATTAGGCTCAAAATTGAAAGCCAATTAATAAACTCTCTGGGATACTTCCATTCAGTAGGTATAAATACCGTTGTGGATGCTACTGTATAACTATGCCATCTTCCCTCTATGTATTCATATCTAACTGTTCACTCTCTTCTATATATTCACATCGAACTGCTCACACTGTTTATAACTATGCTGTCCTCCCTCTATATATTCATACCTAACTGTCTGCACACCTCTATATATTCATATCGGACTGTTCACACATCTTTTGGCAACACCCACCCTATCTGACCCTCTGGCAGCCTAACTATACGAAACCTTTATAGGAAAAAGAGCGTCATTGTAAACGGGTTCAAACCATAATTTATGCTCCCACATGGAAACCATGTAGTTGTTTTTTTTTTACTTTGTTGTTGTTTTATTTTTATTGTCTTTTTGTTTTGTCCTGTCCTTGACAAAGATTCTTAGAATCAAAACGTCGGCCGCCCTTTGTGTCATATAGAACAAATTTTTTTTTTTAATGTTTTAAGCATTTCATTTTATATATTTATTGATTGTTTTTGATTTTGGATAAGTCACACTTTGTTTCCATATGTGTATAATGGAGTTCTATGTAAGGTGTGTATATTGTGTCTGTGTTTAGTATTTCTCTTCTTTTTGCAGGAGCTAAATATACCTAATTGTTTGCAATCCATATTATGAACATTAAAAACAAAACATAAGCGCTGTTTAATACTAACTGACAATTGAAGAATAAACAATATATAAACAACATATAAAGCAAAATGTCAAATATGATACGACCTTCGGCAATTTCGATCTACACATATTTGTTGGAAATTAGGTACCATTATACTCTGTACTTTGCTTAATAGCTATGTTCTAATATGTGGCTGTCAGCGCTATTGCGGTTTTTCATAAAGTAGTTTGACACTTACACAAATAATCATTACAACTACAACGCAAGTATATAGGCATGTTACTTGTTGAAAAGGTATCTCATTAGTATCATCTCTTTCCCTACAGGGATCTCTCCTGGAATTTGAGAATGACCAAATCTCATGGCAGCAGTAACAGCCTCTTGAATCATACGTGGTCTCAGATCAGGGTTGTACACACTTCTTCCAGACGTAGACAGGAGATTCCAACAACGTACACTATCATGTCCAAGAACAATGGGTAGATACACGTTGTAGAGGGTCGACTGATGGATTGCTACAGACAAACAATAGAATTGTGTGAATATATTTATTTGCATTCACGTATTTTAACATGCAATTTTATTTTATTTTATTTTTAACATGCATTTTTATAATGCGTCTCACTGTATTATTTATTTGCCATAGAATACGGTGTTTAAAATGAAGCTAACTCAAACATCAGTAGCGATATGCCAGTAATAATGATAATAATGATAGCATTCACTCCTTTTACCCGGCCAGTATCTATACAAACTATGCAATGTAAAATCTAACATATGATATGAGCTCTGGCAATTTCGATCTAATCATATTTGTTGGAAATCAGATGTCATAACTCAGACATGCAGGTGATATGATAATTCGTTCAAAAAGTGGTAACATATTTGTTACATTAATTTGTTACAATGCGTCAAATGTTGGGCGGCGCTCACCAAATTATAACATTAATTTTTGATTATGTGGTTGTTTCGGGATTTGAAGAATAACATTTGAAGAATAACATCGACACAGATTATTTTTATGTCAGATTATGTCCAAAATTCTACACATGGTGTAAATCCTCATCGACACGAAAATACCATTTTAGCCTGAGAAGAGCCAGTAGCCATCTCATCCATTCGAGGCCCTTGGGGAGGGCAATTACAACCTACATGTGAACTACATGCTACGCAAACCTATACATGAACTACCACAGGTCGTAATCTCAGACATTTTAATCAGGTCGCTATGATGACAGTTTTAACTGGCGAAGTCTCACACAAAGAGATATTTCTGTTACAATATATGAATTTACTTTTCCCTTTCCAAGTGACACTGTCTTTACTACGCCTTCTTTGTCTTATTAGTAATGGTTGATTGCCATTTTTCTTGACTGTTGTACATAGTGCTTTTAGTTTGTATAAAAGTGTCCTAGGTCCTGAAGTAGGTGGCAGACAATTGCCTAGGGGTATACAGAACAGCCAATCTAAGCATATAACAGCAAAGTATGGGTAACCCAGCCCAATCTTGCCACAATACACATCATGTCAGTGTCACCTACCTACTGTGGTCATGTGACACCTCAGAATTGTTTAGAAATGGAAAGCATGGCACCAGACAGAAACGACAAGACCTGACCAGCACAACCGTGAGCACATTGCATCAACGACACTTTGGACACGATGTAAGGGAGCTGGCAGCAAATGGAAAGACTTTCTCAGAGGGTCGTGATGCGAGTGACCTTCTGCAAAGGACCTGCTACTTAAAGAAATGATTATTCTTGAATTCAGTTAGGATAGTAGGATTCGTTATTTAACAATGATATGTTGCGTTGTTTGTCCATCTAGAATGATGACGACCATCTATTTCATCCAGTGGGGTTGAAAGTATGGAGCTGTGAGTTCTAAGATGGCTGGTAAGCCCTATTTTGGCTCAAAATGTACTTTGACAATGTGAGCAAAGAATGCTTAAACGAATGAACGAAAATCTTTATTTTCAAAGGGTTTAGAATTGGGCACGCAGGCGCGTCTGACATTCCGCCCTTCTATTCTATTTCCTCTCATATATTCATTCATTCAACATCTCTTATGAAGCAAATTTTTGACAACGAAAGAACAATAAGCATTAAAACGCATGAAAAATAATCAACAATCATGACTCACTGAGGCAATGTTTAACATGGGCATTATAAATACCCAAAGGAGGGCGTAACCTGCCATATACACATGGGAGTGTTTTTGTTTGTTTGTTTTTTGGCTAGTTGTCGTTCGAAATCATCTACCATTATTATTGTCTTTGTTGTTGTTGTTTTTTTTTGTTGTTATGGAGACATGTATTCTGTCCTGAGATAGTGTTCAAATAAGTTGAGACTGTATGTATAATAACTGGTGGTGTATTTGATTTCTTGAGGAAGATTGTTCCACAACTGAGTGGCAGAGTATGCGAAGCTTGTTTTATACAAGTCTATCCTAGGTTTAGGGACATGAAGTATATTTAATCTTTCGCTATGTCTTGCGTTATATTTAAACAATGGCCAAAGGTAGCTTGCAGCATTTTGAAATAGGATTTTGTGAATTAGTTTAGCCTTATTTAAAAGTATGCTTTTGTGGAGAGGCAGTAACTGAAGATGTTCATGTAGGGTAGAATTGTATATAAGTTTATCATCATTGATTAAACGCTTTGCCCTTTTCTTGAGTGAATACTGGCGTTTTATTATTGATTTGGAGTATCCATCCCAGATTGTAGAGCAATAATCAATGTGTGTTTGTATGTGGGAAGTATACAATATATTTCATGTGTTTTCGTCGAGGAAAGTTTTAATTTTGGCAAGTTGGTATACTTTTTTGGCTATTTTTTTAACTAGAGCATGAACATGGGAATTAAAATAGGCGTGCTACCAATGTGCAGTTAAAGAGTTCTCTGCGAGTTTAGAGTGTGAAGTCTTTGAAGAAAACCAACATAGTTTTTGTTTTAGAAATGTTAATTTGCATGCGGTTTGCATGACTCCAGTTATCTACACGATTGAATTCCTGTTGCAATGATAATTCTAGTACGATCGATAGCGTCTGTATATAATGTGCTGTCGTCTGCAAATAGTCAACACCGACACCAGGCAATGGGATTATGGAAACAATGTCTTTTTCTGATGTGGCCATCCGTTCGCTGTATATACTTTTCATTAAAGGGTATGTACAGTCGGGTCGTGCTGTCTGTATGTTGGTTTTCAGTACGCCTTGCCCGTTGTTTCTCCTATTCAGCAACAGTCTGTACGTCTCCATGTGACTCTCCCTGTGTTTCCTGCAGGCGTGCGTTGTCTGTTGGTCTGTTGGCAGTGCACTATAACATTGTACGTTTTCTGACGAATTTTCCAGAAGTACTTCGAATCTGTTGCTTATGTTTACATCAATGGTATATACTGTTTGTTGTGTTTTATCTTACTATGCACGTTGAGGTTTTTTCGCGTCTTGTTTAGTTATTTAATTTTGGTGAAACTGGGCTTCTAGATTCTCCGAAAAAGTTGGTACAGCTGCTTGGGAATTACACGCTTGTTAAGTTGGGTTGGTGGTGGACTCATGCTGTAAAGTTTCTATTGTTTTTCTTAGGAACAGACTTTCCTCTCTCAGGAGCGTGATTTCTGTTTTGAGAGCAGTGTAGTCACTGCTGGTCTTGCTTTTCGCTTCAGTGTTCGCTGTAACAGTAACAATGAGCGCCTTTAAGGACTGTTCTATTACCTCAATGCGCCTATGACAATCGCACGATTGTCCATTGATCGTTGGGGTGTTATCTAAGGCTGGTATTTCTTCTGCTACTCTTACGTTGGTCTCAACGTTGTTTTGGAGGTGCTCCATTGGATATTCAATGGCCAAGAGTACTGATGGGGTAGCTGACCTCGGGTTGATGGTATTGTCCTGTTCATTCATTGTATGTGTTAGTTGAGAAACATTGTCTGCTGTGATGTCCACAGCTGTAGTTGTGGGCTGTATAGATTCTAATTCCTCACTCGAGACGAGCATACTGATAATGTCTTGTGTCTTTGACATGTTTCTACTCGTTAATATATTATTGAGTTTTCCAGCTCGACAAAGTTTAATTTTAGCCAAGATTTATGTTTTCAACACTACCCTGAGCTAATAATGTGTTCTTCGAGTGATACAAATGTATCGTAAGGATCGGCGTCGTAATCAGGTCTTCCATGTAGGCCCCGCGCCTATCTTGTCTATGTTGAATTAGTTCAGGCTTGTAATATTTGAGGAGGCAGTTCGAAATGCCTCATAATGGAGTATATTTTCACAGGATACTGTAACACATTGGCCATAGTTGGTATGTTGGATTACTGGGTCGACTGGGTTCACACACCTGGCTAGCTTGGTCTTCACCGCCTTCTCTTTGTTTAGTGTGTAAGTTTTATTCACGGCCGATCATAAACGGGATCTTGTTTTCACACCAGTAACCTCCACAGAGCCCTCTCCTGCCGATGACATTATTGCATAATGTTATCAACCCGCTTGAAGAATGCAGGGATCGCATTGTAGTCTAGACGCGCCGCGGGCAATGTGAAATCACGTGTTGTTGTTGGTTGGTTTTGAGTCGGCCATGTACTTGATTCGTCTAATTTTGTTAGTGTTCACCTATCACTTGAAATGAATATCGTATCTAATACACATTTTTGCGATAATAACCACTTTTATTATCCTAAGAACTATTTAACCACATCCATAGAATCACAACGAGCACAATGATATAAAAAAAAAAAAAAACAATGTTAGGTTAGTTCAGCTGGCATTAATAAAAAAAAAAGAAGTAAGAGCTCACATAAACACGTCCTCACTCTCTGAAGGCGTGGACTATATAGTGACGTTCTAGGAGGAGGATCTCCTGCAGTGGTTTTTCTGTCTAGTCTTTATTGTCACAGCTCTTGCAGTTCTGTTTGCTTCACAAGTGACTGCACCATTGTGTAATGATGTACGCCACGTAACGAATTTCGGTCTTTGGCAGTAGTCTCTCAAGTATCGTGATGAAATCCAAAAGCTTTTAGTGAGATCATCAGAGTGTCCATTCACTTTGATATTTGGCACGGGTATGAATAATCCCTGGAGCTGACTGGTACATAACTACAGTTTTCTCCAAGTTGATATTGAGCCCAAAGTTGGCACAGACATATGAGAAAGCTGAAACATTGTGTTGCATGTCTGTCTCTGAGTTAGCATATAGAGCGCAATCATCAGCAAACAGGAGCTCTCTGACGGTGTCGCTTTTAGTTTTGATTTTAGCTTTCAGCCTTCTGAGATTGAGCAACTTTCCATCCATGTGGTAGTTGATATCTATTCCAATGTCGTTGTTCTCGAAGGCATTTGTCAGCATAGCTGAAAACTTAGGCTGAAGAGTGTTGGTGCAAAGACACACCCTTGCTTCACTCCATTGGTAACAGGAAAGGGCTCAGACAATTCACCATTTTCCTGTACTTTTACCTGCATACGATCATGAAATAACTGTACTATTTGGACACATTTTCGCCGACTGCCATATGTCGTCATAATCTACCACAGTCCTTCTCTGCTGACTGTATCAAACGCCTTAGTAAGATTAATGAAAGTGGAGAACATTTCGGAGTTCTATCCCTGACATTTCTCTTGCAATTGCCTTGCATCGAAAATCATCCAACAGTTTCTCGTTCTTTTCTGAAGCCACATTGACTCTCAGGAAGAAGACCTTGGTCAAGATGGGCTGTGAGGCGATTGAGAAGAATTCTGTCGAGTATCTCCCCTGCAATTGAGAGCAAGGAGATGCCTAGGTAGTTTTCACGGGATTGGCGGTGTCATTTACGTTTGTAAAGGTGGACGATTGATGCATCCTTGAAATCTTGTGCTATGGTCTCGTTCACCCACATGTTTGTAAAGACTTGGTGAAGCTGCGTTATTGGAACCGGTCCAACGTCCTTGTGTATATCTGCTGGGATTGAGTCAGGACCAGGCGCCTTACCGCTGGAAAGTTGCTGGATGGCTTTGTTTACTTTCAATATGGTTGGCAAGTCAGCAAGAGTATCATTAGGGGGGACTTGAGGAGGGCAGTTGATGGTTTCATCATCGATGGAGGGGGTTGCATTTAACATGTTTCTAAAATGCTCTACCCAATGTTGAAAGATTTCTTTCTTATCGGTGACCAATATACCCCCATCTGCACTAAAGAGGAGAATTATGCCTGGTGATGTGGGAACATATCCCGCTTTCAAAGAGTCGTAGTAGATTTTCATATGGCTGTCAGCAAAGCCTTGAATCGCCTCAGCTTTGTTGCTTAGCCAGGAGTTCCGCATGTGCCGGAGTTTCTGCTGCACTGCTCTCCGGATTTTACTGAAGGCATCATTTTTTATGTTGACTTCGGGTCTTACAAGTATGCCTTGTGGAGAAGATGTTTCTCCACCAGCAGTTGGTTGACATCTTCTGAATTTTCATCGAACCACTCTTTATGTTTCGGGGGGGGGGGGGAGAAAAGGGGGGGGGGCTGGTCACAGGATCTCTATAGCAGTGTGGTAAATTTTGTACTTTGGGGCTCTCCCTTCTGTTTCCGCATTTTGTTTAGATGCGGCACTGGGCTTGAGGCGGCCTTCCTGCATATTTTCAAATGGCAGCTGCGTTTTTGTATTGTGTAGGCGGGTGACAGTTTTTTTTTTTTTTTTGGGGGGGGGGGGCAGTTTTACCCTTAAAGGCGCCGTGTTGATTTGATGTACATGTTTATTTTTGAAACAATCGGACGATGGTCTGTCCAACAGTCGGCACCACACATAGATTTTTTCACCCGAATGTCTTGTCTGCCACTCCTCCTGACGATGACGTAGTCAATGAAGTGCCATTGTTCCCAGGATGCATCAATGATGTTCTATTTCTCATGGGAAGACGGGAAATTGTGTTGGTAATCAGGAGATCGTGTTTGGTCAAGGCCTGAAGGAGGAGGGGTCCATTGCTGTTACAGTTTCCGACTCCATGCTTTCCAATTATGCCACTCCAAGGGGCAGTGTCCATGCCTACTCAAGGTCCCAAACTAGTCCCCAAGAAGTATAAGTTTGTCTCCTTTGGGAACAGATGTCAATACCTTGTGCAGGTCCTCGTTCTTGACGTCATCTTCATTGGTCATGGTTGGTGCGTAGACACTCACGATGGTTACATGCTTCCTTCCGTTCAGCAGGGGTAACTTAATGGTCATAAATCTGTCGTTTATAGCCTATCCAGCTAGTTTGCAAACCAGGGCCGACTTAAAGGCAAATCCCACACCAGGCTGGCGTCTTTCCTCACTCTTCCTTCCACTCAAGAAGAATGTGTAGCAGGCACCTATTTCACAGATTTAGCCTTCTGCAAGTCGTGTCTCGCTCAAGGTGGCAATGTATGTGTTGTACCTGTCCAACTCTCTCCCAGTCAGTGCTGTTCGTTGTTTTGGGCCCGACGTGGCGTCTCTATCAAGCAGGGTGCTACAATCCAACTTCCGATGGGTAAGGGAATATGGTTTGCTTTTTTTGCTTTATCTAATTTTACTTTAGTTGTATGTCGACCGCAGAATATGGTACGCACCAACCGCGGCTAGCTGGTTAGGTAATGATGAAGCAGACAAGCACCTTTTCTAGCCCTTTCCTCATGCTATGGAGGTCAGCAGTGCTTTCCTATAGTGGACTGCTCAGTCGCTCAGGGGGCTGCCGAATTCCACTGCTGCT